>MU380201.1:0-208217 GCA_022495085.1 Xylaria sp. FL1042
GTAAATATAATAAAAATAATTTATATTTAACTTATAATAATAATAATTATTTAATAAAAAGTTTTTAATATATAAATAAAATAATATTAAAAAAAGATTATAAAAAGTTATAAAAAATAATTAAATAATTATTATAATAAAATAATTAAAAAAAAGCAAATTTAATAAATTTAGTAAAAAAAAAATAAAAATAGCGTTTTTAAGCTAATTTAATTAAAAATATTAAAACGCTAATAATTAATAATTATAATAATTATTTAAAAAAAAAAATAGTTATAATTTTAACTATTAAATAAAAACACTTTAAGTATAAGCTTTAAAATATAAATATTTTATATTACCGTTTATATAAATAAATATATAAAAAATAAAAAGTAGCTTATACTTTAAAGATAAACAAATAATATTTATAACTAGTATAGATTTTCGACTAAAGCGTAGTAATTACCTTAGCTAAGGCTTTGTACTAAGTGGATACGAAGCAGAAAGCACAAGCGTAGCCAAATCAAGATAGACCAAATATGCAACTAGTGGTGCGGTGATCCACTCCGTCCTCGTCCGACCCCCAAAATCAGGCCCAAATGAAACCAAAAGCTGGAGCTACCTGGTTAGGGATCCAATCATAGGTCCATCGCGTGTCTACTTAGTAGGTGTATTGTGTCCTTTTAACTGGCGACGCCATTTCTCTGCATTTTTTCCT
The DNA here is from genome assembly GCA_022495085.1 of Xylaria sp. FL1042. Lineage (NCBI taxonomy): Eukaryota > Fungi > Ascomycota > Sordariomycetes > Xylariales > Xylariaceae > Xylaria > Xylaria sp. FL1042. The sequence continues at coordinate 701 of MU380201.1, forward strand.
GGCCACTTTTTCAACATCTAGGCCGCCAACACGCTTATAGTGTAGAATAGCCCACACAGGATAAGCCGACGACATCGTGACGGTGCCCTCCGTTTCTCGCCATCCCGTCTCCTTCCTTCCAAGAGAGAACTCTCCTTCTCGCGCGACGAGTCGTCCTTCGAGGCTGCATTGCGTCAGCGCATCGTGTCAGCGCATCGTGTCAGCGCATCGTGTACCGAAACAGCTGCTTGCAGGAGCCAGGCTCCCCTCTAACACCACATCATGTCGCTCAACCTGTTTCGAGTCCTAGGTGTGTATCCAGCTCTGCTCTGCTCTGCTCTACTCTACTCTATTGTCTATGCAGTGACTAATTGGTTGCTTCTTTTTTCTAGCGGACTTCTCGCATTTGACGTCGATTTTTATCCTACTCCATAAGATGACAGAGCTCAATGTCAGTCCCCTGAGAGAATGCGATACAATGCGGTAGCTAACCACAGCGTCAGGGCTGCGCCGGCATATCATTCAAATCTCAAGCACTGTACCTCATGGTCTACGTTACTCGATATCTCGGTGCGTCGCTCTTCGATGTGTTGCCTTCACACTATTCAGGTTCCAGACAGACCCTAGTAGACTGACCCATCATGACGCAAACAGACCTTTTCACCACCGAGAGCTACTATAACATTATCTTTAAGATCCTTTTCATCAGCTCACAAGGCTATATCGTCTACCTCATGACAACCAAGTACAAACCGACGCACGACCCGAACCTCGACACATTCCGCGTGCAGTATTTGCTCGGCGGTGCTGCAGTGCTGGCCATTCTAATGCCATACCGCTACACGCTGTCTGAGATTCTATGGGCATTCTCCATCTGGCTGGAGTCTGTTGCAATCCTACCGCAGCTATTTATGCTGCAGCGCACGGGCGAGGCCGAGACCATCACGACGCATTATCTTTTCGCTCTAGGAATCTACCGTGGACTCTATATCCCCAATTGGATCTACCGCTACTTCACCGAGCCAAACCATAAGATGGACTGGATCGCCATTATTGCTGGTGTCATCCAGACTATTCTGTACTCGGACTTCTTCTGGATCTACTACACAAAGGTTATGAAGGGCAAGAAGTTCAAGCTGCCGGTATGAAAGAGAGGAGTTTGACCTTATCTTCTCTCAAGAAGCGAAATACGGCGGAACCATTTAAGCATCAAACGAAGAATGTGTTCAGGCTTAACTTAGGGAGGTAGCTAGAAGCTTTCTCCACACTATGGATACACAACACTTATGTACACATGAAGATGTACGTGAATAGTGTAATCCATTGACTATTGGTTTCTGTCAAAGTCACGGCTTTTCACACAGCATGACTGGCGTTTTGGCGGTGCAATTGGGAGTTGGTCGTGTAAGAAAGAAAGGGAGGGATGGGAAAAAGTGCTCACCATCAAGGTTAACACGGCGTGAATTTGAGGGAGCCAGGCAGCTAGGCGATCATGGTTCTAAGTTTACTCTAGACATTGTAATTTGTACATAAAGATGTATTATTGTCCGTGTAATGGAAATTCTGATCGTCTCGAAAATCGTAATCAATTAGTAGTGTAGTAGAGTTATGAACTACCCCTGAAACCCTGGCGCTTCATCGCAACCAAACTTTAGGCAGCTACGATGACATATCCATCTCCTAGGAACCTATGACTTCGTCCCACTGCTCGGCATTATTATTCAGGGTCGTCGTCAAGATCGGCCATGCCGTGGTTCCTTGATTTGCCTGCTCCAGCCCCAGATCGGGAAAATCATACTCGGGTATGAAGTCCGAGAACCCTATCAACTGTTGGCGGCCTACTCTCTGAAAATTCGGTAGGGAAGGCTAGAAGCATGAAATCTACGTACCTGGAAAATAAGAGACGGCGGCAGCCGGAAGCGAGGCTTGTAGTACGTCCTCGGGAGCACGGGGTTCGGATCTAACACCAGAGTCACCTAGAACGTAACGAATAGCCGCAGCAGCTTTCCTAGCCTCTCTCGAGGTGGCGCATTGCCGGCCCCAGATGTCTTGCGAGGTTCTCAGCAGCTGTCTGATCTTATTCAAGTCAACTAGTTCAGGCTCGGCGTCTGCCGAGGCATCTAGCTTCTCCTTCTTCTTGTCGGTGTGTGTTTGAAGACAGAAGCATAGTATACTCGTTGCGAGAAGGAAGTCGTTGATAAAAGCGGAAGATACTCTCCAGCGACTCTGATACAGCAAGCCGTCTTCTGCCTGAGTCTCCTCATCGACAATACGTTGAAAGTCTAAAATTTTCATGGCTGCGTTGAAACATGCGGACCTCGAGCTGAGGAACTGCTGCTGCAGGCGGGAGGGTTCGATGAATTTCCGGTGCAGGACGATCTTCAGTTGGTGGGACACTACTTCTAGCCATATCCGCTGGATGAGAATCTGCGATGGCACGTTGAGAGATGATGCGAGGCCGTCCCACTTCAAGCTAGATGGGACCGCGTTTCGCGCCTCGTTTATCTGCTGATCAAGCTCCAATATCTCCGCGTAAGAGTGTAGCCGAGGCTCGGTGGCCGCGTCCGCAACCTTAGCCCCCACTGAAAGTAGACGGAGTTTGGCCAGGACATAGAGTGTAGGTGTCACCTCCGTCTCCGGTCGTGAAACGGGCAGTTCAATCGTGTCCTCGTCGAAGTCCGAATCGTACAGATTCCGCGGCTCAGCAGTGTTGGTCTGGCTTTCTTTGATCATCCTCGGTAACCCCAGCTGCGTCGAGATGCTAAAGTCCAACTGAACTATCATGGCCCACACACGTCTTCGCATCTCGCCAGCGAAGGGGGATATACTCGGGAAATGCTTTGCATCTCGATGGTAGCCCATGTGTATGGCGACCTGCACCATGGTGCCCACGAGGACCCAGATGCCAATCTCCATATCCTTGAGGTAGAAACATTCCACCAGGAAATAGAGAATCAGAGTCTCCAAGACGTATGGCCCGCCCTTTGTGTAGTGGCCTAGAATGAGGCACTGTATTGTCTTTTCTCTATACCTGTCTACTGTTGCTTGGTTCTCAGCAGAGGTGGCGGTAGTGGGTCTCGCAAAAGATTGCTGGAGTTGCGTCGATAAGCACATCATACCGAATAGAAGACCAACCCACATGATAGGTGCGGCATGTGGTGCTTTCCAGAATTCTTCGTACTATTGTCCGGTGTCAGCCTTATCCTAGAAAGCAGGACCAGTTCTAGCCAGCATGGGGGCGAATACAGCAGCTTGATTGTTGGATGACCGACCTCTCGGAGGAACTGACTGCTATGCACAATACCTTATCCTTGGTTAGTAAAAATTCAAAAACCAGAGTTCTTCGGGGTAAATGGAAAGCTTTAGATGGCCTACCTTGGGCTATGTCGAGAACATTAAAGTAGCGAGAGACTAATCTATCGACGACAGGCCGACGTGGTAATGATTTGATGATCGAGGCAGGGGTCTCGCACATCAGGCAGCCGTAGAGTAGTTGGGGTCTGGGGAAGCTGGCCGATGGCTGGAGTGGATCGGAGGCTTGGGTATGAGTCTCGTCCTCCTGGGAAAACTCTTCTGCAAAGTGAATCCGTAGATCAGTGATGCTGTCGAGAACAGCCGCCCAGTGCGAGCTGCCGACATAACTGACGACCGTCTGCTGAATCCTGACGATGCCATGGTCGTACGGTGTTGGCGATATATCACGCTGACGTTCAGATGCGGCCACAGCTGTTCGCTCCGTATTCATCACCCCCGGTGATGGGTCCAAGTAAGCGTGATTATCATTGGAACTTGACGTAGTCTGGTACATCAGGCCAAGAACTAGACTTTCCAGCTGATCAATACGATCCTGTACGTTGGTAGACTTCCTAGGAAGCCTGTCTGGCAACCTTGCCTGCGTAGTAGTGATGGTAGTGGTGGTGGCGTAAACGCATGAGGAGCCAGCCCCCCTGCTCGAGCAGTTGGTACACGGGTGTAGGCGATCACATCGTACCCTAAGGAATTAGATCAGAACTGAACACATCAACTGCAGGCGGCGAGTTCAGCAGGGAATAAAACTAATGGGACATAATAGACACTCACTTCCGCCGCCGACATGCATTGCAGCTAAGTTGAGGCTTGTCTCGACGCCTGGGAGAAGGTGGACGAGGTCTGTCGCTTGACATTGATTACGGTGAAGGAAACAGCTATGCGTCTGGTCGGATGGGTGTATCTATTTCTTAGGCTCTCCGAGATCTCATGAGCATTGAATTGATTCGATATCGTGTTTCATCATCAAGTTCCGTTGAGACTGCGCGTCGTGTAATGAGGTAGGTGGTCACGGGTTCGGAGGAGCTGCGGATATGGCCGTCGGGGACGTGACCCTCCGCGGAGCTTGAATCTCGCCGTACATGGCGTAGAAGGATCCAGCGAAAGTCACTAGGAAAAATTGTGCCGCAATTACACGCTAAAGGAAACACAGCCTTTTGGACAAATTGAGAGCCCAGCTTCCGATTGACTCGTGAACAAATACTGGTACAGAATGGCTCAACGCCATCTGGCCAGAAGGAAAGAAATAGGGCGAGACGCTCTACTTTGAGGAATCCAACATTGCGGCTAAGGACGACTCTTCCCATGACGGGACGTAGATATGAAGTCTGGAGGTCCGTGAACGAGGACTACGAAACGCAGGCCGTCGCCCTTTAGCAATGTAGTGAGCCAGGCATCAGCCCTAAATTGCTTCTCAGTACCGGAATAAGCGAATGGACCATGTAGTTGCGTAGTTCAGCGACCGAACGAAAGTCATATCTACCGCTTGCAGCGGATTCTGTACTCCTGTATCCCTTGGTATACTACAGGGTTCCCAGGTTCGGACCGTACAAGTGAATCCGGATGGGTCAAAACACCATTCGGAGGGGTCGGAGGGTGAGATTTTCGAAGGAGTAGAGGGTAATGAGCATTGTCCAATATTAAGGAACCGCTCTTGATCACTACTTTGATCACAGAAAACGTCGAAATTAAGCCCCGTGCATTACTAAACCCATTTTCCGGAAGTACATCTATCTTAACGTCTATGGAATCCTAAGTATAGAAGGTCCCATGGACACCCACATTCGCGGCAGTATTCGGCCGTCTAGGCACTGGCGCCTGAAGCTGCGAGGGACTCGGCGGCGCTGGGCGCAGTGGAGATATCTCCTGTTGTACGGGTGACGACGATGAGGCTGAATAATCCAAAGATGCCGGTGCGGACGATATCGAGAACCTGGATATCGGTTGTTGGTTTGGACCACTGGGGTTGAACTGGGTAAGATCTCGAGAGATGATGCTGGAACGTGAAGATCGGAGTTCCGGTTGGTTCTGTGAAGGACCCGGAATGTGCTCCACCGATTCATCATCCGTAGTAAGAAGAAAAGTTCCACCGTCATCATGAAAACTGACTGAGCTCTGTGGTTGAGAGCTATGGTACGCATTCAGGCTACTAAAACGTAGCGGGATAATTGGGGGGGATAAGGTGTTTATGTTGGCTATCGGCGCGAAGTTCACTGCCCTTCTCTCCATTCTATCGGCAGAATCTTGCATGCCAGGCTCTTCGCGCAGCGCAGCGCCACCGGGTGTCGTATCATGTGGTAGGTATGTCTTTGTTGTCCGTCCATTTGAAAGTATGTGACCAGGAGCCATTTCTTGACCGCCCACACGTACAACTCGTGTCTGTTGAGCCCCAGATTGAGTTGTGTTCCTTGCAAGTCTGAATCTAATCGGTGGTACATCTCTCGTTTCAGATTTAGAGCCTTCTTGTGTATTGTCTGTAAATATCCCAAGCTCCAAGCTAGGCGAGCGATCTTGGTGAGGATCATCATGTTGTTTATCTGATAATGGAGACATTGAATAGATTTGATGGCTTGTTGAGCTAGGACTAATGGGCGAAACGAAGGGACTTTGACTGGTAGGGGGGTTCTGGTGATTCGGGGGTGGCATCCTGGCAAGAAATTTACTAGGGTGACGAGACATTGCCTTCGCGGGATACTTTGAATGAATTGTGTTACCATGAAGCTTGTCAAATGTTGGCCAGTGTATCTGCCTTTTGGTCTCAGCTGGCGAGTCAAATGTACGTTGCACTACAATTGCTCGCCGTCTTCTATACCGGATGATATATAACGTAGCCAAGATAGACAAGAAGGACGATACGAGGAAGACTCCTACCACGATGCCTGCGAACTGGCCGGCATTGAGATTCACACTGTGGGACACCCGGTTCAAACCATCCTTTGACTTATTAGACTGAACACTACTGATTTGAGGGATATATTCGACTTACAGCAACAAGTGAAGTACCCTCCGCAGCACACGAAATGCTTTCTACGGTAGAGGAGGTACTTCTCGCAGTCGACGAAGCGCCCACGACAGCAGATGAATTACTTCCCATAGTAGACAAGACACTCTCCACGACAGACGAAGCACTAGCCTTAGCAGCATCGATGGCGTGCCGGGCACTTTCTCTAGCGTTTGATAGCATGGCTGACATACTGGATGACACTTCAGCCAGCACGCGAGACGAGATAACATCGTTACAGAGTGGATTTAGATCGCAGGCAGGTTCCGGAAATATAGAATCTCGCACGTTTCGGAAACGATTGTGTTTTGCCTGAGTTAGAACTTCAAGAGTAGGTTCTGATGTGGTCAAAGGGGTTAGGCATTTCGTCAAAACCGCATCTTTCCCATGAAGTTGCTTTCTATCAGTCCTTTTTAGTTCATTGTATATATGTATGCCTCGAGTTGTAGTATGCGTGTCGAGGCTGAGATCTCGGAGAAAGTCAAAGTTGTCCACAGGGGCATCGGAACTGGACACAGCAATGGTTACTAAGACTAGTAACAACAAAGGACTTGTTCTTATCATTAGGCCGTATTTATGCTGGAATTATGTTTGAAGTGTCATGAGGGTTCCTGTTATTGATAGAGGCCCAAGGGAAAAAAAAAAAAAAAAAAAGAAATAGTGGGAATGATGTGGTATAATTCCAAGGAGTATCGGCCTTTCGAAGTGACGGCTTTCAGTCCAGCAGCCTTGCTGACGCAGGTGCAAACACTGAGCTAGCGATGAATAAATAAAAAGATCGAGTCAGAGTCAAAGCCACAACCCACCATCCCGTGACAAAACGCAGAACGTCAAATTACGGCAGTCAGCCCGTGTCAACCTCAAAGAACGTGCTACCCATATCTAGTGCAATAGTCCAGTTACCACATAGACATTCAGCTGCTCTACTGCCGAGGTAACGTAGCGAGATATTGCATACGCGATAGCGTCGTCTGATCTCTCGATTACCCATCATATATAGAAGGTTTGGTCCTCAAACCCTTTAGAAACATGGGGAAACAGCGCTTCGCACGCAGCTTCGATCGATGGTGAGGGTGGTATTGACCTGTCATAGGGTAGCGGTCTACGTGTTTAGGTCCTAGAAAGAGGAGAGAACCAGGTTGACCCGGTTCATAGGCATGAACATGTTTGGTCGGCTTGATGCAGTAGTGTGATATCTGCGACCTGAGCTGAAGCAGGGGTGAGTGACCCCCTGGATATCAAACTTGGGGCGGGTGTTCCATCTACCCCAGAGTTAGCCAATTGCGGGGCTATAGAAAAACCATTATTGGACAGCTCCAAGCGGGATGTTTTCTTGAGTGGTTGATAGTTTATCTTCCGAATCCTGTGAGATAAGCAATATCGTTACCAACAGGATCCATCTGCTTTTCTATTCAGATTTTGTTGAGAATTGTATTAATGCAAGCACAAATGGGCCAGCATTGTCGTAGTAAGCTCCTAGATCTAGAAGCAAATCACGCGGTCCATCCCACGAACGGCTGACATCCACCGAGGACATGTCGTCGATTCGGAGAAATATCGCAATTCGAAACACTCAGATTTCGATGAAAAAGTCCGTGAACTGCCCTTCCTTGCATCCTCGTACCCCTGTAACACCCACCGCACACTATTCTGGTAATAGAGCTCATTAAGTACGGATCTTGAGTGCGGGCTAGATCCACTCTGAATATCATTATTAATCCAGCTCAATAGAGCCACATGAGAATGTAGAACATCGAAACTGCAAGTTGATTATAATCGCTCCGAAGACTAGAACATCGTTCTCGGCTAGATCAGCAGTTGTCCTGAATTTAAACAATTGGCTCGTCGAATACCACTATGTCGAAGGGGAATACCATCGGTGAGGCATCAAGATCTTGAAAGCTGAGGGGGTTTCCGAAAATAGAAGTTTCGGTCACACCAAGAGCTGGTCAAAGCTCGCCACATGGACTTCCGGCTCCGGGTGTCTCTTTCGTGCAGCCAAACAAGGGAAGTAGTCGAGTTCAATTCCTCGTATTTTCGAATATGTATATTCGATGTAATAGAGACCGCCGGATATTCCAAGTGACACTGAGTATCGTAGTGTTTTGTGCATTGTCTTACCAATGATAAATGCCTCTTTCAGACGCTTCCGACAGGTTCGGGACGATGCGAAAACACCAACTTATACTTGACAATCTCGACGATCTCCAAATCCTCCTGAGCGTTTTCGGGGGATGAGTCAGCCATTTCCACATCCATCCCGGGCGTAGGTTTCTTGCGAATGACGGCTATAGCTCTAGGTAGCTTCTTCACTTCTCCCGTGAGTCTTTGGTGTTGCCCCACGTATAAGTGAACCCGCTTCATCCATGCGGTACTCGAGGCATCCTGGGTCTCTGGATGATAATCTGGAAATGAAATGTGACCAAGTTCCAGTTCACGATCGCCTATCCCGCTACCACTATCATCCAACTGAGGTAAGTTGATGGTACCTTGGAGCTCGAGAATAGCTAGGCCAGACGGCGTCTGTATAAGCTGAGGTAAGGGGTTGGCTGAAGGAGGGCCGGCATTGGCAGTTCGTAGATGAAGAGTTATAGAGGACACCATAGTGACCTAACCAAGTAGTGATCGGGGATTTGGCAAAATAATGAGACGAACGATGAGATTAATTACTGCTAACTCATTCTTGTATTTTAACGAAATTCAGAGTCATTACGGTAGCAGAGACCTGCCGCTATCACTGCTACTAGGTTACCTAAGACGTGACGGTTGGGTCTTAAGCTGAAGCTGTTTGCAGCACAACTGATAAGATAAGAGCCATAGTGGTCCATGCACTCTCGCTTGCCCTAGAGCTATCCCACCTTTTTGTGCTGGACCCAGTGAAAAATTAGGATTAGCGAGAAAACCAACCACAACCAACGCTCCATTATCTCTGGCAATTCTCGGTCACGATTTGACTTCCTCTCTCAATCCCCGTCACCCAAAGTCGATCGCCAACACCCACCGCCGAGATGAAGCTGAACATCTCCTACCCTGCCAATGGCAGCCAGAAGCTAATCGAGATCGAAGATGAGCGTAAGCTCCGCGACTTCATGGAGAAGCGAGTACGTTTTCCGCTTTCCGTTCCGGTCCCGCCCTTCTTTTCGACGCTTGATAGTAGCGAACACTTCGATGAGACGAGAGAACAATTACGGTCCTTACGCCCACAAGTCTGAATAGAAATACTTTTCTGACAGGCTTGTACGACCTTCTCAACGTCGAATCACAAAATACTACAACATCAAATAAGTGCGAATTGGGTTGCTAACGTGGTGGTGCTATCAGATGGGCCAGGAAGTCCCCGGCGACAACCTCGGCGACGAGTTCAAGGGCTACATCTTCCGCATCACCGGTGGAAACGACAAGCAGGGTTTCCCCATGAAGCAGGGTGTCCTGCACCCTACCCGTGTCCGACTTCTCCTTTCCGAAGGCCACTCCTGCTACCGACCCCGCCGTACCGGTGAGCGCAAGAGAAAGTCGGTCCGTGGCTGCATCGTCGGCATGGACCTGGCTGTCCTTGCCCTCTCCATCGTCAAGCAGGGCGAGAGCGAGCTCCCCGGCCTCACCGACGTCGTCCACCCCAAGCGCCTCGGTCCCAAGCGTGCCACCAAGATCCGCCGCTTCTTCGGCCTCAGCAAGGATGACGATGTAAGTAGCACTACAACACTCGTCATCACCTACTCGGTCGTTGCTTCTACGGGATGAGAGAGAAGAATCCCTGGCAATGTAACCACCGAAGTAGAGTCTGAGAGGACAAACATATAAAATATGGGATTCCGGGATGGCTAATATGTTGGGGTTTCCCATTGTATCGAATAGGTCCGAAAGTACGTTATCCGACGTGAGGTCCAGCCCAAGGGCGAGGGCAAGAAGCCTTACACCAAGGCTCCCCGTATCCAGAGACTCGTCACTCCCCAACGTCTCCAGCACAAGCGTCACCGCATTGCGCTCAAGCGCCGCCAGGCCGAGAAAGTCAAGGATGAGGCCGTATGTCTTCCAACCCTACAAAGTACTTAATTCCGTGATTGGCTTACTGACAAATTTCTTTACAGGCCGAGTATGCCCTGGTTTTGGCCAAGCGTGTCGCCGAGGCCCGCTCCTCCAAGGCTGATGCCCGTAAGAGAAGGGCAAGCTCCATGCGCAAGTAGATGCTTCCAGGCGTTCGGTCGGTGTCTTCTGGTTGTTGCGTTTCGGCATGAAAATCATGGCTATGGCAGGCATTGCGGGATAGCCACGAGTGGCTTTAGATAGGCCAACCAATGGCTTTAGTGTATTCCCCGGAGGCCTCAAAAAAAATGAAACGAGATTAAGATTCCCAACAAAGCATTTTGACTTTTTAATAATTCGCAATAATTCGTAAATTTTCTCTTTATTTGTCCTCGTCTATCTCAATAAGGGTATTCCGACAAACCAAACGCCACGATGAGATCTGCTAGTTTGAATTTACTAGCATATGCAAAACATGCTCACACACGTAACACAATCCCGACCTCAAATCTCGCCGTAGATGCATGCATCTCTTTGTATGTCAAGACAGTTCATCGCGTCCCCGAAACCTATGTGTTTTGAGGTCATCTATATGCAATCATACCAGCGCAGTTTGTGCAGATAGTCCCTATACCATTAACGCCAAGTAAAACCCAGGAGGATGCCACAAGAGACAATTTCTATCGCAAACATCTCCTATCCACATATCTTTTTTTCTGTTCCAGGGTTGCCAAATCACTTGCACAAATATCCCCAACTCCTACTAAGCGGGAGCATGATTGAACAAGAAACTGCAACCTTGTTAGTCAACCCATTGGATGAATAAGGGGCAGGCGGAATAGTGGCTTACCTGACACTCTCTCCGTTGTGTGTTCGTCGAATAGCCTCGGCCAGTGTTGGGCTTACGTCAATAACACGCAGCTTGCTGCACCGGTCCACCTTGTCGCCGAGGGGGACTGTGTTGGTGACGACGATTTGACTCAAACAGCTCTCATTAAGAATGTTGATCGCATCGCCGCTCAAAATTCCATGGGTGACAATGGCGATGACCTCGGCAGCGCCGTGGTCCTTGACTGTCTTAGCGGCCTTTGCTAAGGTTCCGCAGGTATCTGCCATGTCATCGACAAGGATCGCGACCTTGTCTACCACGTCTCCGACGAGCACCATGCGTCCGACAACGTTGGGTCGGGGGCGCTCCTTATGAATAAGGGCAAAACCTCGGTCTAAGCGGTCGGCGATAGCAGTAGCTCTACACGAAGAAAAATCCCATTAGCCTTACGACCTCCATGACCACCCACCCCAAATTTCACTTACCGTTTGGCGCCACCAGCGTCTGGACTGACGATGACAACATCTTCAGTGCCCCTGTTCTCACGAATCCAACGTAGAACGCTAGGCTCGGCATAGAGATTGTCCACAGGGACGTTGAAGAAACCCTGGATCTGAGACGCATGCAAGTCCATGGTGATGACGTGGTTACAGCCAGCCGTCTGTAACATGTTCGCAATGAGCTTAGCAGAGATGGGAGCACGGCTCTTGTCCTTCTTGTCTTGACGCGCATACGGGAAATTGGGGATGACAGCGGTGATTCGTCGTGCAGAGGCGGTTCGACAAGCGTGGATCATGATCAGAAGCTCCATCAGGCCATCGTTAATATCGCCTGGCGCAGTGGACTGCAGAATGAAGACTAGAAGAACATATTGGGTCAGAATGGTGCTTTGGGTTCAAGGTGTGGTTCAATCGATCTGCAAAGAACGGGAGCATGCCGTACCATCTTCGTCGCGAACAGATTCACCAATTGTGACACTCGTCTCCTGATTGGAGTAATTGAGGCTGAGGGTCTTTGCGACCTCAATGCCCAGCCTATTCGTAGGACTCTCATTAGCGAGTGTTGCGATCGATCTAGTGCAATTGTGGCTGGTTGCGCAAATCAAACAAAAATTGGGTACTGGTTGGTGTATATGTTGGGCATGCCGATAATAATCGCCATGCACGGCGTCACGCAGGAGAACAAGAGATGCAATTTTCTGCAGCGGGTACAGAACAAGGGAAGAATTCCAAGAAATAAGAAAGTAACAAGTAAAGATAAGAAGCAACGCAATCAATCAGCTTACCGGTCGGCAACCATGCTCGCCAGCACCGGGTGGCTGTTTCCCGAGAGCAGCTTGATCTCGTTCGCCATGTCGCCCATTATGACCAAAAGAAGGAGGGAAGGCCGTGCGAGGCAATTGGGAACCGATGCTTTTATATAAAGCCAAATGCAGACAGACTTCAGCTGAGCAGAGAATGCTACCGCCGGAACCTAGTTGGTTGGGGGAACAAAAAAGAGCGAGGAAAAAAAAAGTGAGCTGTCTCAGTGACTACACGTGGGAAACAGTCCAATCGGCTTGAATCGGTCGTGGGATTCGCGGGGTGCACCTAGATTGGATTGCGACACTGCGGAACTGACGTGATGTAGGTATACCTCGAGTACAAGATCTACAAAAGCGACAAGATGGGCAGCGACGATTGATGTTGATGCAGCACAGCTGGATACAAAAAGCAAAAAGGTTTGAGCTAAGTAGCCAGTCAGGACTTGACCATACTAAGTAGTGTAGTTACCACAAACCGAGTTCAAGCTTACAATGGGCTTTCAGCGGGTCGATGAGGGATCAATATACCTGAGCTACCTAGGTAATATATGTACTACAACGCCTGTATTTGCGTATCTATGGGATGTACCTACCTACCAATATTTTAACGATTGCCGGGTTACAGTGGTAGTGATGGCATGGTATGCATGGGCAGTGGGGAAGCCGATGCATGTGAAATCACCAAATCCGGCTAGACAGACTGCCTGCCCATTGGTAGAAAAAAAAAAAAAAGTTAACTTACGCTTACATACAGCCAGTCATTGCTTCCTGTCACAGTAACAAATAAGACTTATTGAGAGCTCTTGAACCCTATTGATTTAAAATTCAAAATCCCTTCATATCAGGAGGAGGTAGATAAATAGTGCAGAAGCTAACCAATTGCTGATGCTACTATTTATAACAACCTTGAAGTAACATCCGCTCGGTAGAACGTTGTGCATAGGTCGGTCAGTTACATTGGACCGTTAGGGCTACACCTATGTACACGTTATATACCTGCGTGTTACATAGTCATTAAGTTTTCTTCTGTTTTTTCTGTTATCTTTGTGTTTGTTTGCTATAAATAATAGCATGACTAGGTAGTTAACTTGTTCAGCAAATATTCTATTGCACGAACCAATCACATTCCCTCTCAAGGACACGTTGATTATTTCTAGCCAACAAACACCACTCTATTATTCAACAACTCCCATTGTGTGGGACGCTGTATAGCTCACCTTGATAATGGTTTCTGGGTATTCTATAGCCACTACCTATATCTTATCATGAATATGTACTATATTTTGGGGTGTTGATGGTTAAAAATGGGCTACTTTACTCACATGTCAAATATCTTAGTTGTCTTATGGTTATATATCCTAAGATATCCTGTAGAGACCCTTGCTCGTCTAGGATTCCTCTTGCAGGTTCTTCAGGAGCACTGAGCGGGTTACCTTAGAAGAGCCGCATAAAGCCGCGTTTAATAGAATATCAAAACTCTCTAGACAGTCAAGGGAGCTGGGCATCTAGGAGCCCAGTAGGACATGTGTTGTAGCCTCGCTTGGGGAATCCTTATTCGCAGGCCTATATCTTAGCAAGTGATGGGTGTGGGTGACCTAGATCGCCGTTACCTGCGTTACCCTAAGATCGGTCGTCTGTCCAATCCATCCTAGCTTCATATATATCACCATTGAAGATAAAATGCCGGTAGAGACAGATTCGAAGGGGGGTTGGGTTAGTGTGCAGTGCTCCCTCTATAGAGGTGGTGCAAAAAACACTCCAAATTCAAGTGAGCAGATTCAGACAAAAAAAACAAAAAACAAAAAACAGAAAAGAATTCATCATATAAGGAAGTCATGGAAAAATGAGACGGGCTTGGCCGGGACTTGAACCCGGGACCTCTCGCAAGCAGCTGTAGGAGTTGTCCTAAGCAACAATCATAGGGTGTACCCTAAGCGAGAATCATACCGCTAGACCACCAAGCCTCGGAATCGGACCCGTTCCTTGTCTGTGACGGCACGGCTCACTATCGTGAGATCTCAAGCTCCATGCGGCATGGATGTGGAATCGGTTCTCATTAGCGGCGAGTAGCTAAGCGGAGTAGAATCAGGGCCTATAGAATTACTGTAACGTAATTGCATTCATTCCAGTTGGATTTGTGGTTTCTAGATCTGCTAATACTCCCGGTAAGGTTCCGTATTAAGGCGTTACGCCAACGCGTAAGACTGATTTAAAAAGACGTGTTTTGGTATGGCAAAGCAAGGTGACATGGCAGCCTCATAGCATGACTGAAGCGATTGAATCCCTTGGAGGCATACTTTCACGGATCACGCAATTTGGTTACGCAAGGAATTATAATCATTGTAACCTAGATGTTTTTTCTTTTTCTCTGAACCATGTGAAAATGGGTTGCGCGAGTTCGAGATGCCGGAAGAAGATAAAATCCTGTGCATTTTCTGTCCAATAGAAGTGAAGAAACTGAAACTCCCTGGTCCATTGTAACGCACAGACCACAGCTTAAATGAAGCCACCCCCAGCCAATCTTTCTCCACACACATCCGGGGCGGCTCGCTAATTCGCCAACCGTTATTTCTCAACTTCATCATCAACCACACTTCACATCATACGAGCAACTGCAGCTTCACCCAGGAACCACGAGCCAGTATCAATTCGTCTTTATAGTTTACCCACGTGAAAGAGCACTACGAGCGGTAACAACGCTTTTCTAAGCTATCATTTTGCTCCCTAGACGACCTGAGTCTCCGCGCGCGCATTCGTACAAGTGCATCATCGCGACTTACAACCCCGGAAACCCGCATCTTCCTCGGCAAGACCTCTCTAACCAACTCCCAATTCGCATCATCCAGCAACGCAACATCTCTCCATCACCAGAAAATTTAGCGCCAACGTCGCGCTTTTCATCCCGAGAAACTCCCATTTACACCTCATCACTACCACGCACACAATGGCGAGCGCACCAACAGAGAACGAGCAAGTCCCATCGGGCAGCGCGCCGCAGAACGAAGAGCAGCATCCGGTACCGGTAGAGGTCAAGCTAGCGAACAAGAAAGACACCTCGCTCAAGGAATTTCTATCTAAGATGGATGACTACGCGCCCATCGTAAGCCTCCTCCCCCCCCTCCCCCCTCCCTTATCCCGGCTTATTCCCGCTCTCCCTTTCTTAGTTAGGAGATATGATCTAACCAATGCATCTCCCCTAAAGATCCCAGATGCCGTAACAAACTACTACATGACAAAGGCCGGTCTGCCCCCACCGCCACACACAGACCCCCGTCTCGCGCGCCTGATCGCGCTCGCCGTTCAGAAGTTCGTCGCCGACGTCGCCGCCGACGCGTACCAGTACAGTCGGATCCGGGCGTCCAACACAAGCGCCAACAACCCGATGGGCAACCTCGGCGCGGCCGCCGGCATCACGGTGCCGGGACAAGCACCCGCCGGCGGCAAAGACCAGGGACGAGGCGCGCCGTTGGGAATCCAGAGAGCCGGGTATGGTGGTGGTGGACAGGGCGGCAGTCAGAACCGCACCGTCCTCACCATGGAGGACCTCGGCATGGCCGTCGGCGAGTACGGCGTTAACGTTAAGCGTAGCGAGTTCTACCGGTAGACAGGAGTCATCACTGCCTGTAGCACAGCTACTATACCCATCCCATCCCATCCCAGGTTCTATACCTCACCGAGGGAATTGCGCCGTTGCAAGTTGGGGTTTCCATCATACGTTTTACTACAAGAGGCATAGCTCAATCACGGTCTAGAGAGAGGGCGTACGGCGTTCAGGGCTTACAAAGTGCATACTACATTATATAGCGGCTGGCTAAAGCATTGGTCGGGACCGCACCGGAAGGCGGGGATTGCATAATTCACACGAATTGTTTCCATTGTATAAAACTTCAAACTAAGGTTTCTCGTCTCGATGCCTCACGCGGACAAAGCCTACCCAAATGAAATGATATACCAAAATTACCTGAGTCTGTAGTCTTATGTGTCATTTTACATTTTGGATTTGGTGTGATGTACATTTCAGAAGCGCGACAGACAACCACTCCCCTCCTATCGCGATATCGCTTCTAGTGCCTGATACTAAGACGCCGTTAGGTATGCTGTACATTTTCTTCCTCTCGCCTCTCCCTCCTATCCATTCTATCTATCCGCAATCATAGAATCGTATTCATCTGTAGGCTAACCCGCTTATTTAGCTCGAGCCCAGACGAAGGGCTTCCTTGTTCTGTCATACAAAGACAAGTTAGCTTAGCGCACCTAAATAAATTCACGATAGCAAAAGAAAGATAGAAGAATTGAAGAGTTGGATTTAAGGGGAAGGGGGGAGGAGAGGGGATAGTCTACGTACGGAGAAAACTCGCCCAGCTTGTGTCCGACCATATCCTCGGTGATGGTCACGTCGTGGTACACCTTGCCATTGTAGACCTGGAACTTGAGACCCACGAAGTTGGGCAGGATGGTGGCGGCGCGCGCTTGTGTTCTGATGGGCTTTATCCTCTCGCCAGGCTTTGGACGTGTGATGGGGAGACTGCGTTGCGTTAGAATCTTGGTCTTTGAATTTTTGTTATATATCGGTTGGCTATTCTGGGCTGGTAGAAAGGCAGACTCGAGGAGTTTTTTTTTTCTCTTCGCTCGCTTGAGGTCTCGTATATATCTACTATTTATCTATTCGAGGGAAAAGGATTTGGAGTTGCCTTACGGGACGATATGCGGACCTGGTTTAGAACGAATGGCCATGGTTAGTACAGAACTATAGATGTAGATGGATTCTTTGCGTGTTGATAGATGATGATGATGACGGAAAAGAGGCTCACCTTTCCACACGGATCGGCCCTTGAGCAGACACCGCGTGGGCTGCATCTTGTTGGGCTATGCGACAATGGTGTCGTGAGATTAGGTATTTGATGCTTCCTTCTTCAAGCCGGATAAGCTAATGATCGCGAGGCCGCACCTCAATTTCCACCTTATCGCATTAGAGAGTTGCTTCTTCATCTTTTGTTAACGGACCGACAAATTAATTTGACGGCTCGGCAGCACCTGGAGCGGGAACTGGGGCTAAACTCCCCGGGACGGTCCCACAATTCCATGCGACAGGGATCCCCTGATCCACGTACCTACCTATAGCTACGGGTCTACTTAGCAGGTGCTGTATCTTACTATAGACAGAGCTCTGTAGCAATGTAACGTACCTGGCTCGCCTGGACATCCATCTCGATATGCGAATTCCCGTTTATCCCCCTGGTGGCTTATTATTGCCTATATGTTGAATGCCTTTCTGTCAAGGTCCCTATACGTGAATTCGTCTCCCAGGAACGCACTCTCCGGCTTGGGTTTTTCTTGCTACCGACGTACGGAGCGCAAATCCCCGCACCCCCTCAAAAGAGCCATGATGGTCTCTGAGGTTTAATATTGAACGCCGCCAGCGTTGGCTAGACTGCTTGGTTATGCAGCTAGTCTTGCCTCGCTAGTTCATCATCGTACTTAGGTTGACGGGATCTGTTTTCACATTTCCGTGCTTACAGACGATGTGTAAACTGTTGTTTGAAACGAATAGCTTTTTAGGTACCGAAACTTCGTTGATGGCGAAGACAACATTCAACATCTGTGAACGAAGAGCCAAGATATCGGTATTGATATGTATGTATGAAGGCCCACTGGCTATGAAAATAAAGGGTCTTGGCTGGTTTTCGTGGAGCTATAGGACCCGCCTTAGCATTCGATTTACCGGTATATCACGAGCACTATTACGAGAACCGTGGGGTTCCATCATGAGGCTCGTCGGCACGATCACAGATCAATCCATCTTGGCAATGGCTCCCGACATTCTATTCGGCGCTGGATGCTGCCTCTTAGGTACTATGGGCTTCCCTGCCCTTATGCGAGGCGGAGCTAAGACCTCCGCCTGAAGCCCTTTCGTTTCGTTTCGTTTCCTTTGTACCTACTCAGCTGTGAACTTTTGTAAGACCTATAAGCGCAAGTGATCCCATGAGGCGTTCTATATAATGCCTCGCTCGTCATACGACGACCAGGCATCTTACCCTAGGCATCTCGTAAAGTTCCCACCATTTAGCCATCATGAAGTTCGTCGAGGTCCTCGTCACAGCGGCTACGATTGCCAGCGCAGTCGCCGTGCCTGCCAAAAAGCGAGCGAGCAAGTTCCAGTTCGTCGGCGTCAACGAGTCTGGTGCTGAGTTTGGCAACACGGCTTTGCCCGGTAGATTGGGGAAGGACTACACATGGCCAGACCAGAATGCCGTCAACGTAGGTTTTCTATAGAGTTCTATATCGGAGGCGACGATGCTAATGTTACTCATCTGCTCAGACTATGATCGGCAAGGGGATGAATACTTTCAGAGTTCCCATTATGATGTTCGTAAATTCGACGTGTGAGGACGATACTTAGTGCTAAGATATGAACAGGGAGCGCTTCATCCCCAACCAGATGACCGGAACTGTAAACGCTACGTATGCTGAGGGTCTTGACACTGTAAAGCTTCCTCTGTTTCTAAAGTGAAATTTGTTTATACTAACCTTACTGTCTAGATTGTCAACTACATCACTGGAAAGTCAGTCTTCATATCTAGCAGACTCACAACTCTGGCGGACAGCAGGCCTCATGCGCATACCATAAACTAACTTGTTTCTATAGGGGTGCCTATGCCATCATCGACCCGCACAACTTCGGACGATACTACAGCAATGTCATCACGGATGTAAACGGATTCGGATCATGGTGGTCGACGATGGCGAAACGGTACGCATCCAACAGCAAAGTCATATTTGACACGAACAACGAGTTCCATGACGAGGACAACACGCTCGTCGCGAACCTCAACCAGAAGGCTATCGATGCTATTCGAGTCGCTGGTGCTACCTCGCAGTATATCTTCGTCGAAGGAAACTCGTGGACTGGCGCGTGGCATTGGGTAAGAAACGACCTCCTGACACCCCTCCCATTTCCAGTACCGTAAACAGCGAATCTTCAAGTGCTAGTACGTATGTGTTACCGCTGACTGATGGGTGGTATCCTAGACATCAAGCGGCACCTCAGACGGCATGGCCAAGCTTACGGACCCCTCCAACAAAATTGTCTACGAGATGCACCAATACCTAGACTCCGACGGATCAGGCACATCAGCGACGTGTGTGTCTTCCACAATCGGCAAGGAGCGTCTCCAGGATGCGACGGCATGGCTAAAGGCAAACGGCAAGAAGGCCATCCTAGGCGAGACGGCCGGTGGCTCCAACTCGCAATGTATTGCCGCGCTCCAGGGTATGCTCGGGTACATGGCAGACAACTCAGACGTTTGGACCGGCTGGCTGTGGTGGGGAGCCGGACCCGTAAGCAACATGCTTTTCATTCTACTCTCATCCCTCTCTATTTCTCTCCGAGGCGAGCGATTCAACTGACTGTCGTCCTTCTCAGTGGTGGGGAAATTACATCTACGGCATGGAGCCACCATCGGGGACCGCATATACGGGTGTACTCCCATCGCTTACACAGTACATCTAGATAGAACTTGTGTATGCAAAGTCTGGATTGCTTCCGATCCATAGCAGGTTCGAACATTCTACTTCCATTGATATATATATGCATATATATATTATCATTATTATATATGACAGTTTCCAACTTGTGATTTTGTGTAAGTTAGTACATAATAATTACTGACCATAATGAAGCCATTCTTCATCTTAGGATCCGATACATATTATTACAATAAAGCAACACAGCCTTTAACTACCGAGGTCTCATGCTATTAGGTATAGAGATTTATCCATTGGAATCTAAGTTAATGATCATAGCCGATACAGGCTACAGGTATGAGGCGATCGGAGGAGTAACAGAATCAATACTGCATCAATATTGACGAGCCTGCCATGTCTATTTACCTGCTAGAGAGGATGATGTTATAACGACTAGTTTCTCATTACCTTCGTGGAAAAACACACAAATGCATTCTGGTGAGATCCGAACAACCGTCATAAGAAGACTTGATAGAAGTTTACAGCGTTCACGTCGCCGTTTGTTTTAGTGGTAAAACCTATGATTGTGATGTCTATTAATGAATAGCTACGGGACCTTCTGCATAGTAAGCAGTTCCGCTATTGTTCTTTCCCGGACCTGGCATGTTGGTGGTCTGCACTCCGCCAAAACGCTGGTCCAACTCTACTCAAAGCGAGCCATCGAACACGCGATGTAAAATCAGAGTAGGCATCGATATCCCGCAAATACCTTGCCTAGTTCGCCCGATTTATCTACTATTCTGTACAAACAATACACACGGTTGACCGCATATGACGAGGTGTATTCACCAATTCAAGTCGCTGGTCGCATCTCTTTCAGTCTCTTAGGCAAAGCCGAAGTAATCGCTACCAGTGGTGATGGCTTTGAGGAGCTGGCGACGCAGCGTCTCATAATTCTCATACTCAGGTAGATCAAGTTCTATGTTGACTTAGTTATTTGTTTGTATTCTGGTGACGAACGGGAATACTTACGGTTGAAGCAGGTATGGGAGCTTGGCAGGCGGTCCTTGTTACCATAGTCGCGATGGATATTGAACCTGTTGATTCCGTTCATGCCCTCCAGCTCCTTGAAGCCGTTCAGGGGTACTTTGCTGGTTCCTGTGACGAACTGTAGAAGCTTGGCGACTTCTTCCTTGTCGAATGATCGCAATGCCCGCCAGAACCATTGAATTTGTGGGGATGACGGCGTGTAATTATGGTACTCTGTGTTACTCTTCCAATCATCAATATCAACGTCTGGTAATCCGGATATTAGCAACTCCAACTCCTGCTCATTAAATATGGAGATGAGCTCAGCAGGAATGATGTCGTGGAAGCCTGTGAATTTGTTAGTATTTAGTCCCATAGCCAATAGGAAGCGTTGCTCTACCTTTCAGGAAGTTTTCCATCTGCTCCTTGACGGAAGACAAAAGCTTGTGTTCGACTACTAATCGGACGTAGTCATGCTTGTTCTCTTCCGTCACCGGTATATTCCGGCCATTTTCACATAGATCCGATACCTTGGTAACACCAAATTCGTCATCCTCTACTGAAAACGTCTCAGTGATAATATCAGTGATATCGTTACTCAGCATCCACGATAACGACTTGTAGTACTCTGGATCAAACGATTCCATGTCCTTCACTGACACCGGTTTGCCTAGGATTCGTTTGTAGACCGCACGGCTAAAATAACAATCAAGCAGACGACCCTCATATAAAGCCTTGCCGATTATACGACCGATGAATTTGAAAAACAATAAATGTTCGTCGTTGATACCGCTCAACTTGTTCGGGTGGAAAGTTGTCCTGTCGCTAGAAACAGGTACGAACAAGGCATAGTTGGCATCAAACATTTGCCTAGCGAGTACTTGGAACCACTCTCTTGTCACACCACCCGCATCAACACCTTCTTCACCATGGAACCGAATGTTCAGTTTGCTAAATTTCATTTCATCGCCACTCTTGAAGTAAAGGGATTTGAAGGAGTCATGGAAAACATGTTCGCGGCGGACTTGGAGTTGGAGAGTAGGGAATGGCCTGTGGTTCGCCTGTTGCTTGTTGTGAACGCTGCGGTTGAACCAGTTTCGCTTGTTATCAAATTCAAGGACTTTTGGATTCTTCACCAGGTTCGCAAATGTGCCTTTCATGAGCGACGGGTTATTGCGTACGAGCTCGTTGAGAATGCGTCTATGGTCCTCTGTGAATGTGAAAAATAGCCCCGCCATACGAGATTCAGGCTGTGGGCTGGAGAGTACCATATCTTTGGATGTTTGACTAGACGTGGTAACCTCAGTCTGAGCACTGTCTTTGCAAACTACCATTAGGGCTTCAATGAGGGGTAGGAGAATAGTAGCCACATTCAGCAAGCTTTCCCGTTGGCGAATTGCGCTCAGGCACGCGCTTAGTTTCTCCCACAGAGCATTGAATGTGGAGTTGCGATACAATGTACTTAGTAGATCTTGTTTCTTTGTTTCCTCTGCGCTTGATTCTCCGGTTACTTCGGGCTTCTTTTGCGCAAAGAGATGATCAAGAGCTGTGAGCACACGTAGGAGCTTGTTTTGGTCAGAAGCCCCCGGAGAGAATTTCGAAAGCGCAACACCTTGTATTTCTGTGCCAGTGTCGGCATTCTGAATATGTGGCAGTAGTTCATCGAGGTGGACAACAATCTTCTCACTTAGGAGCTGAGCTTGCCGAGCGAGCTCCTGACCAAAAACAAGCATTGCCCCAGGGATTACAGAGAGATTTTTGATTGTCGAAAGCGTCTCCTTGAACGTTTTTGAACTGCATTCGCGAGCAACAAATATTTTGATGATGAGGGTAAGGTTCGCATCAGGGATGATAGGTGGATGTAATTGCCTGATTTTTTTCAAGGCAGCCTGTTTCTTTTCTAGTGCCGTGGGAGCTTTTGGCTGGGCGTTGGGTGGATGGGGGGGAGATGAGGATTCAACCCTTCCCGCCATCGTAGGCTCTTGGTCTGATTGCTGTGTCTCCGACGCATTTGTTTGATTGGTGTTCTCTGGCACGGGTTGCTGAGTACTATTGTCTACCATGGTTGACTCGTCCTCTACCTTCGCACTCTCGGCCTCTAATAACTTGATGGCTTCCGCTGCTTCCTTTTGCTTCCGATCAAGGGTCAAGAGTGGGAATGTGACGCGACTCAAAAGCTGGGAGAGGCTGTCCATTATAGCCGAGCTTTCCATGACAAGATCGCGATCAAGTAGAGACATTAGTGAGTTGATGGCGTACTTCTGGGCTTTGTTATCTTTGCTCTTCCCCTTTCGGCTTAAGCTGCGCTTAAGAGTAGTCACAGCTACATCATGTTCGGTCAGGAAGAGGGAGGGTACATGAACGTTTTGGTCTGCGAGGTAGCAGAGCAGATCTAGACATTGCTGAACAATGAGAAGGGGCGACGTGTCCGAAGTTGTTTGCAATGGATGATGGCTGTTAACATTCGTGGATGTGCGCCTCAATCCCTGGGGAGTTTGTATCTTCGCTTCTTTGTCCTTAGGCTGCTTGGCTTTAATGGAAAGATGCATAAAACTTCGCTCCACAGCATCCACGTCGGTAGAGCCATCTTGCAAGATCTGCAGCAAAGTGCTTATGACTTCTAGGCGATTCTGACGGTTTTCACAAACGTCTTTGAATACATTTTTTAGTGAATTTTCAATAGAGCCTCCCTTCATGTTGATGAACATAAGGCGGAGTAATGTAGCGACGCCTGCTTTGTCTAGCATCTGGACGACGGCTCTGCGTTGAGGCTTGTTGTCTTCATCTGCTGGTCTGCTTACTTGAACCGCATCCCGCCCACGGTTAACTCCGGGAGGGATCCTATCATCGGAGACAATAGGATTATTGGTGCGAATAACGCGTCGCGCCTGAGCCGCCAATTCAGGAGGTAGAGCATCCATGAGTTCGGGCCCTTGATCCATTAAAACTTGATCTCGAAGTTCTGGAGGAAATGTCATGAGAATACTCGCGGCGTCCATATCTTGTGCTTCGGGTGCTTGACCAGCTGCTGTGGCTCGGCGGCGGGTTTCTTCTCGATCTCGCCGTCGTCGCTCTGCACCTTCTTGTCTAACAATTTCCTCGCGAATGTCTTCTGGAAGGGCGTCCAAGAACTCCTGAAATATTTCGGTCTGCTCAACGCCGGCGCCTCCCAGACCATCGCGAAACTCGGCTCTCCGGGAGCTGACGGTTTGAGCAATGACCTCTTCACGGAATTCCTCAGGCAGCGCTTCCAAATAATCGGGATCAATGCCAAGCTCCGTAATATCGACCTGTTCTCCTCGAATTGTAGTGAAAGAGCGAGGTTGGTTGCCCGTAGCTGTGGTTTCTCGTGCAGCATCAGCTGTTTCACCAGATGGTTCAATGCCTTCCATGGCGTCTGGTTCAACATGACTATCATTGATGTCTTCATTTGTAGAGCTCGCCTGGGCCTCTGCAGCAGCAGCGGCAGCAGCGGCAGCTTCTGCAGCGCGCTCACGCTCCTCTGCTTCTTTTCGCTCACGAGTGGCTTTTTCTTCGGCCTCCCTCGCTTCCTTAGCTTTTCGTTCTTCTTCTTCACGTTTCTTCCGATTTCCCTCTTCAATCCGTTGTCGTTCTGCTTGTAACCGTTTTTCCTCAACAATAGCTGGGGGAACAAGATGGAACAGAATCGCGGGAAGTAACTTGGATGCCCTATCTTGGTGGTGTGAGCCAAATATCATTTTCATCTCTTCAGTCCAACGGCTGATTGTTGACTCGGCACTGAAAGAGGTAGATTGAACGGGTTCCTGGTATGGATCGCGACGGCTATCAGATCTTGCTTCGCGTGAAGGAAGATTAAAGGGGAAAGGTATTTCGTTGATATGCGGCCGGGTTCCTATTGAGAAGTGCAGAGCATGGCCGTGGCGACCCAAGTGAACTGGAAGAGATGCAACAAGATCGTTGATAAAGGTCATTGGATTCTCGTGCCCAGTGCCGGCTAAAACGGTACTTGGCAGCCCTAGCCGAAGGAGACTGCCTGCGTAATTCGCAGGACGAGGTGATGCGTCTCGACTACTTTCGTTGGCTCTACGCAGTAGAGGATTGATGCCGTCCTCATTGGCAGGTATACGTGCATCACGGGAATGACCGGCGCGCAGCCGCGAATCTGAGCTAGTGTTAACCCTCTGAATCTCACCGGAAGAACAGTAATCATGGGGTGTGGTGGTTTCGATACCAACCACAGCGTCTAAATATTTATTTAACAAGTCTTCGAACATACCGCTGAAGTTGTTCAGATCGCGCTGCCCCATCATGAAAGGAAGAGACACGGGCTGGCGATCGATAGGCGGGTGTCGACGCCGCCCGCTAAATAAGCCTCCATGCTCTACTATAAGCGTGTCCCACCCTAGACTAGTAGGAGGCACATAGTCTCGAGGTGGTGGATCATCTAGGTAGAATGAGCAAGTTTCCCTAAAGGAGTGTGTGTGAATGAGTAACTTACTGGGATACTCCTCTTCGTATGCATATTCGTCATCCATGTCGTCCTCGTCCTCGTCCTCTTCTAGTTTGCTTGTAAGCTCAGTGTAAGTTCAACAAAGCTAAAATGACATACCGTCGTCCTCATCTTCTTCCATGTAACGATCATTAAGAGGATTTAAATCCTCAACTATCGGCTCGAACTCTCCGTCGCCGATAGCGCGCATGATGGTTCCAAAACGATTCAACCCCTCGACATCATCCAAATCGTGAACATCGGCATCTTGGAGGTCTTGGGCTTCCGCCTCAAAATCTATCTCTGCTTCTTCGTCGACCCCGTCATCTGGGTCGCTTTCCCAGTCTGAGGTTCCGTCATCATCAAGTGGGTTGCCTTCATCATCAACTATTTCGATGGGACCTGGAACATCATCCATGTCGTCGGAATCTTCCTCATCATCGCTTTCATCCTCCTCGTCATCCTCATCCATCTCGTCATCATCGTCATCGTCCCCCATTGTTACTTCAATGACACCAGGCTCGCCAGATAGGCCTTCGATTGGCCCCATACCTTCAAGGTCTTCTTCTTCCCTATCACTAACATCTTGCTCGCGATCTTCGGACTCGTATCCCATATCATCATCGTATTCGTCATCGTACATCTCCTCATCGTCATCTACGGCTGTCAGTGTACTTCTTATATAGTTGATTAATTGAGAAACTCACCCTCTTCTGAATCCTCCGAATAGTCATCGTCCATATCTCTAAGGGGTTCATGCATGCCAAGAGCCGAGTTGCGATACAGATCTGGAGTTTCTTCCCTATCATCTTCGATGTCGGAGAGAGAGCTAGTGGAAATAAGTTCATCCTCGACATTACCATGCGCTGGAACAGAGGCTATGATATTGGAATGGCTGAGGTTGATAGCAGTGCTTGTAAGCACTCGGAACACGCGAAGGATATATTTAATAGTTTTCTTCACGGGTGGGAAGGCGAGGTCGATATCAGCAATAGAGGCAGTCAATGCGGTAAGATATCCCTTCTCGTACATCAGTCGCCGTAGTTGTGCCTGTGACCGATCAACAGGATCGGAATTGTTTCGCGACGAAGCGGTGGAATCTTTGTCTTTGTCGCCCATCATAAGGTGCATAACCTCTGCTAAACCAAGCATCTTGGCATATCTGACGTCAAATGGATCATTGGACGTGGTGGCGTCCTTATAGGACTTTAGAATGGTGTCCAGGACAAACCTCCGTACGAAAAGCAAGTCAGGTTCATCCTCATAGTCGTACTTATCTCGACCACGGTCCACAGGCCTTTCACCAGTCCTGGAGACGAGGGCTACAAGTAAATTCTGTGTTTGCATCGTTGTTGCGTACTTCTTCTTATGAATGATGGTATCCAGAGCGCCATCCATGTTACTTGGATACAGGAGATCAGTAAGGAGGTAGTTCAACACACTAGACCGAGGCTTAACTGGCGTATTGGCAAAAAGGGGTGCGTTTCTCTTGAAGTTAATAAACTCGATCTTTGTACGGTTGTAACTTTGGAGAAGTTCGGTAAGGCAGTGAAGAAGAAAACAGCGATAAATGAAAATTGGATGTTCATCGGCCTTGAATGAATATTTCCCTTTCTTATCTTTGCTATCACTCGTGCGAGCCTCGTTGTCATGTGGTGTATCTGACGAAGCATCGTTCTGTTCATTGGTCTGCGCACCCTCTTTATTAAGCTGAGATGCATCCTTGTCATCGACCTCTTTGTAGTTCAACAACTCACAGAGCAGAAAATGTATCACGCCGTCTGGGGTTTCGACCACTGGACGTTTCAGGTCTTGCTGAGGAGTTTTGGAAACATCATCCATGTGCTTATCCTCACCTTCTGTAGAAGGTTTGATGTCCTGGATCGACAAATCTTCGGTAGCTCGAACAGTTGGGCCAACTTCATCCTTCGTTGCTTCTCCTTGTGTTTCCTTAAGAAGGACCACTTGATGTCGCGAACTGGTACCATCGCGAGGGGCCCATCGGTTCAATTTTACCATTTCGCCACATGCTTCAACAAATAATTTGGGGTCGCGGAGGACAAGGTTTGAAAAGTGCCGTAAGAAGCCTGTCGGTTCCAAGGGTCGAGTGTTGCGCCCCCCTTCCATGTAAGTACGTATCTCACTTCGCATGATTTGTTTTATAACGTCGTCATCCTCAATTACATGTCGGAGGATAGTCAGTATGTAGGAGGATATTCGGGTCTCGCTGAGACGGAGGGCCCCAACGCCAGAGAGTTGCTTTGCTGTAACAAAAAGGCGCTGGAGATTCTTTTTATCGCCGACTTGCCGAGCAATAGCACGATCTCTGGTCAAAATCACTAAAATTCTCAGAACCGAAACTGCAAGAGATTCCTCTTTGCCAATGCGTGGGAGAATCTCGAGGATTGCGTTCAGGAGCGTCCGGCGATCGTCGTCCTTGACGTTGAGATCTTTTGAGACCCACTCTAGGGGCTGAATAGAATCATTCTCCACTTCAGGGACCTTCCAGTTGATGTCCCCAAGTTGTTCATCGTCGCTGAGTAGGATCTCGAAGATGAGAAGAACGTATGGAATCCAAGGTGATAGGTCTTCGGTGGACGAGGATCCGTTAACGTGAAGAAACCGTAGAAATTCACTCACGTTTTCCTTCAAGATGTTTACAGTAGCTTTCAGGAAAGGCTTGTCTTGGAGAAGGAGAGATAGAAGATGAGCATAAGCGGCAATGCTACGCCCATTGGCTTTCAAGTCGTCGTCCATTGCAAAAGACATCAGTGCATTGACCAGCGTTTCGCCGATTTCTTGCCGAGTAGACAAATCATCCCCCGTGGGCCGGAAGACGACGGACGAAATCAATTCAGATACCTCATAGGTGGTATCTGGGTGAGCTCCAATGACATCCAAGCATCTATCAATCAGATTAGAGCGGAGCTTGGCCCGTTCCTGATCTAGATCTTCTTTGGCCACATGGGGAGAGCGTGTGTCGTCAGTTGACTCTGTTTTGGCTTTCACTACGGAGCTTTGAGCTGGGCTTGTTGACGCAGATCCATGGCCGTTGGGTTCCTGGTGTGTTGCTGAAGGGATTGGCGTGTCTCGGTCACCGCCGTTTGAATATGTAGCAACGTCTTGAAGTTCATCATTGAATTCACCCATGACCTCTGGGTCCAGAATACCTGATGGAAGGTCATCGGCTACATCTAGTACCATCGGCTCATCCTCACTTGGAACAGCGCGTTCGGCGGGAGACCCGCTTTCCATGTCAGTTGGCGTGTCATTTTCGGGGATAGGATTTCTTGTGCCGGCAATTGCTTTCTCATGCGCTGAACAATATTCCGTCGCCATTTGACGATTACCAAAACTGCGGTAGGTCGCCTCCTGCGCAAGATCTTCGGCAAAAGAGCCCTCACAAAGATATCTAACATCTGCCATATGGGACGACCAGGGAAACTTGGCATTGTTCGGCTCGAGATATACAGGCGGAAAATTCTAATACAAGTCAGCACTGAGGTCCTGCTAAAGAAGCGAGCAAATATTAGACAGACCTTGTCCGCACGCCTGTACGCGCCGTTCTCCATGTCTGCTGAAGATATGGCTTTCAGTATTTCAATGGTCTTTGCAACATTAATTGCCGATCCTTTTTCAATGAGAGGCGATTCCCATAGTTCCTGGATGACAGGTAATATTGTGGCCCTGAGTTCAACGACCAGGTTCGGTGCGACTAATGTCTCTCCTCTGCGGTCGCCGCTGCTAGCTCTCTGTGGTAACACGTTGACGTTCGAAACTGCTTCATTAATGAGTTTCCCGTTGGCAAACATGGCGTAGATGTCTAGGATCTTCTTGAGCCCGAGAGAAGCAAGCCTCGACTTCGCTACTTCTTCCTCGCCCTCATGAGATTTACAGACTTCATCTTTAAACTTAATTAGCATCGCATTAAGCAACTTCAAGCCATTGTGCTTCTTGAAAGCCAATAACACCGGGATTATGTTTTGAGCGTGCATTGCTCGGTCAGATCGGCCTACTAGAGTTAGCAAGCATGTTGAAGTAAGTGGAGCGCGAAGTTGTGCTACTCACCTTCTGCAGTGGGGTTCACTAATAGCTCATGAGCAGCATGGAGCATGATGTACCAATATTGTAAGTCTCGAGCCGTGCCTTCGCGATCATAAACTTGCAATTGTTGAAGCACAGTGAGACCGATATCTTCTGCGAGCTGCGCATGAAGGGATCTAATATATGGATCACGCTCTCGCCTCTGTAGTAGCGATTTTCCGTAGGCCTGCAGAAGAGGGAGTGCGGTAGGTAGCAGAGCTTCAAATAGAGCCTTTATAGTCTGAAAATTACGATGCTGAGGGCTTGATTGTGGGGGTTTCGGGGATTCCTGAGCCCGGGTTCCCTTCTTCCCTGTAGCCCATTGCCAGACAGCAGCGGATGAGCAAGCACCAGAAAAAGTGGCTTCTTCAAGTTCAGGACCAGGTTCATCGCTGCCTCTAGACGAGTTGGTGGCTGGGACACCTTGCTGATCTCTGCTGTCACTATTTTTACCATACCACTGTTGCGGAACGATTGTCGATATAGCTATCTCTTCAAGAACCACAGAGCGTATGAGAGGACCTAACGATCTAATCAATCGACTATGATAATCATAAACATTGACTCCATGCAGCGTGACAGTTTGTGTTCTTGATGAGAATGGGAAAGAGTGGTAAAGCACTCTCATTAGAGACTGGGCATTTAGTAGCGCCTTGACAACAGAAGTACCTGTCGCTAGATGCTTCGCTAGATCATGCGTGGTATTTCCGGTCAAAGTTGCCTCTTGTGTGAGAAATGGTTTAAAATAGGAAGCTGACTCTTCGGACTTGACAACTACATCGAGCACCTCAATTGCGTCTTGTGTACGCTTGAGTAGCGAAGGAAGACCTATTATCGGCGACGACTCGATCAAGGAGGATAAGACACTCTGGAGACCCCGAGCCGCAAAGGAGCCTCGGCAAGTATGGGGTAAGCTCGGCGACGTGTAAAGATCTAAAAGCTGCTCAATTCCACCATTCGTGATCAGGCTCATTTTCAAACTCTGGTTACTGATATAATGAGTCAGAAAACCAGCAACAGCATCAATATATGGACAAATGGACGTTTGGACCGATAGCGGCCCAGAGGACTTCTCTGCATCTTCAGGATCTCGAGTGTCAACATCTATCATGTTGGCGTCAGCGTCACTAGCAGTACTGGCTTTTGCGTTCTTGGATGGATCAGGGGTAAAACCAAGAAGTGATTCATCAGCAACTAATTCTCGTTGCTCAGAATCCCTTACGACCAGCTTAGCCCCCCAACTACAATCTCGAGCTTTTGCCCGAGCAAGGTGTGTGACTCGAGCTATCATGTCCAAAACAGCGTTGGAAATAGCAGGCCTGAGAGATGGGTGATGGCGCGCAAGCTCGTCAAAACTACCTCCAACAGTCTGAGCAAGGGTTTCCTCTGCGGCCATGGCGCGCACGTGACTTGGGCTCTCAAAGATCTCGAAGAAGCTGTCGAATGTTTGCGAAGAAACAACCATTTTCATTCCAAGATTGTTGAGACAAATGGCATTCAAAACAGCAGGCACCGTTGAGATAGGATCCGCAGAAGCAACAATGCCACAAGCGAGCGGGTGATCACGTGGTCGTTCAAGAATACTTTGAGGGGGAGGATGCGGCCGGTTATCAGGCTCAAGGGCATCCGATTCAGGAGAACTCTCGCGGGACTCGTCGTCATTTTCGTTCGTATTGTCAGCCTTCGGAGTGACTGCTTCTTCACGTTGTGGAATGGTGACAGGACGGCCTGTCAAGGCGAAAAGGTAGCTGTGAATAAGTCCAGCTTCAAGAACCGCCGAAAAGCTGGTTGGGTCATTGTTAAGGAAATCGCCCAAAATAGTGACAGCATTGGTCCAAACTAGTGCTCCAAACTGTGTCACATTTTCAATGATCTCGCGAATACTGTGGAGCAATTCAGACTTATCCACAAGGTTGCGAAGAAGTCGGTCGGTGTTCCCACCAAAAGCGAAACCATTCGTCATCACATGGTGAATGAACTTCAAGAGGAACTTGAGATTTTGCTGTTGGTAGAAAGGAATCTCGTAGTCCACGACCTGTGACCGGTGGCTGGAGGGTGTACCTTTCTCACTGGCAGCGAGCTGTTTGGCAAGGGTTACCTCATGGGTAATCAGGTTGGTGATCGCCTCCAGTCCGCCGGCAGCAGCCAGAGACTGAAACGAGGTCTGCACGTTATAGACGAGACTGTCCAAGAACCCAACATGTGTACCATGCATTCGCTCAGCAATGCTCGATCTGAGGTTCAGGATCTCGACTAAGATATCCAGGAGGCCAGCTGAAATAATTTCTGGAGTGTTCCTCATCGAAGTGTTTGCCATAGACATGGTGATATGGAGCGTGAGAGAGAAAAGGTTGTCGCGCCATTCGTCTTCCGGAGTACTCTGTTCGCCTATGTCATCCTCCTTCATCTCAGCAACAGCCTTCCTAATCACATAAAGAAGCACACCATGATTGACTGTCGCGTTTAATGCGGAAAATACGTCGGGCAACTTGGAATGGAACGTTGCAATTGCCTCGAGAAGTGAGAGGGCGATTGATTGAAGATCTAGAGGTACCGGCGTCGTGCCATCTGGACCAGGATGGATTAGTTCAGCAAGTTGGTAAACTAACTGAAATCGACGTGGTTCATCGCTGTCTTGCCTGAGAACCTTCTCGACGAATGTAGACTCGACATGTATATATGCGAGATTTTGTATGGCAAGCAATCGTGCTTTGAGAGCTTGTCGACGAGACTCTATAGATCCTGTCAAGGCTTTGGCTACCCGTAGACGATTAAGAAACTCGTATCTAGTTTCTTTGGGAAGATCTCTCGGCAGTTTCCCCAATAGCTGATAGGTTGAGGAAGAGATGACTGTTGATTGGGGCACTTCTAAGACTTTCTGGCCAGGGGATACGCTTTCGTCGCGACCCATATTAGGAGACCGGGACATAGAGCTTGGAGTGTCTTCTGATAGTCCCTGAACTTGCCGATTTGTGCGTGGAGTGACATGTGACGTATTCGCCGAGTTACTACGTCGCAATGGTGTAGGGGTTGAAGGGGTGTTTGGTATACCGCGATCCGCTATAGACGGCTGAGAGTGTTCATGAGAAGTCGTACCCGAAGATGGATAGTAAGTCAATTTCACGTCCGCCCATCCACTCCATCGTGTGTGGGCATCAGGTGTCTCGTTTGGCTCCGACTTTACAATAGCACATAGATCATTCGCAAACATTGTCGCCACATTCTTCGAACTCCCTAAAGATTTCTCTTTACTTTTGCTGGCACTGCTCGGCGTGGACGCGGCGCCGGAATCAGAAGGCTTAACAATGGACGTTTTTACAAACGGCTGGGCTAATTGCTGTACCCGATCCAGATCTATGTTGTAATGATTCGATAGCAGAGCAGTGTGGACTTGTCGAGTGGCCATTCCATGAATGCGCTTGACCGAAGCCTGGTAACGCTGAGCGAGTTCAACGCCGACTTCAAGGGTAGCAATTAAAATTCTGTAATCCGTGGTATTTAGGAGATCGTTCAAGTGGGCGCTGCTAGCATATATGCTGCGGTTGCCACAATGATCCAGAAGCATCCGGGTGAACTTAAGAATAGACTCGATAAGATAAACATCTCCATCTTTTTGGTAGCCGAGGGCTATAAGATTCCGGCTTCGCTCAGGTTCCTCAAGCTCTAGGCTACTCTTCAAAAGCACTTCACATCCGAAATCACGACTCTGGGGCCCCTCGTTCAATTTGTAGGTGGCGTTAAATGATTCCAAGAGCTCATCAAATCGGTTGAGAAGAGGTATCCAATGATAGAGATCACCACGCGGGAAGGGCCATCGGGAAGGGAATGTTGCGAGGACTTGAGGCAAGTGAGGTAACGGTTTGGTCGTCGCCGCATCAACAAATTCTTGCAACCAAGGAGTCTAGAAAGGAGTATGTTAGTAGGAACAACATCAGACAGCCATCAATAGGGAAGTTACCAGAGTCTCCATATGTTTGGCTTGGATGACTTTCGTTATTTTCCCCATAGTGAAGGTTGAGGGCGGCTACGCCGCTTAGAAAATATCAATTCGTCCCCTCCGCAACCACCGACCAGACGCTCGAGAACAACAGCTTGACGTGGCTCCCTGGGGCGCCCAAATTGCGTTTGGACCACTCCCCTTGCCTGGACAATTATTTTGTATCCTCATACACAAGGAGATAAGTCACAAGCTGCCCAAACGTTGTCAAAAGGTGTTGGGCCTCGTCGCCGAAAGCTCAGCCTTGTGACTGTCGTATTGTGGGGCGTTGGGGAGGATCGCCCAAGCTCGACGGTGTTGATGCTCACAGTCAGAGGAGTCGGGGAGATGAGTAAACGAAGCTGCGTCGTAGCAGTCTATAAAATCAGATAATGTGAACAAATGATGGTGAGGAGGGCAGGATAAATAGTGTAGGGTCTGGAGGCGTAGTCGATTCCCTGGTTGTGGCTTTCTGGGAATGGCTGATGGACTAGGCGGGTGCAGACCGCCGTGCCGTCAGTGCCTGTTTCGCAGAAATCCGTCAAGGAGTAAGTCGAGGCAATTTCGGCTAGGACGTTGTGCCTCGGGATAGCGTAATCAATGATGGAAGTCAGGGGACCGAAGCGAGAGGTATCAATAGAAGAAAATATTTGGGGAAGAGAAAGTTGAGTTTTGAGGGCAGGTCGCGACTGACAGCCTTTTGCGTAATAGTTGAGGTTTGCGTTGTGCAGAACCTAGGCAGGTAGTCACGTCACTAATAGGTATCTTTACACTAATGATATACTTGGATGCTGGGTAGATGGTACCTTCTTGGTACCCGGATACCTACAGCTCTGAAGGCATTATACAATGTAGGTAGGTACGCAAGGTGGGGTGAGAAAGCTTTGACCATCCCACTCAACTTGCAGGTAACCTACCCTGTCGTTACACATGGGTCACTACCTAGCATAACCTTCAAGTGGCTAAAACTTACCTAAGTAGGTAGGTGTCTTGCGTTTGACTTGATTAACAAGCATGAGTAGTGGCAGTGTATATGGTAGAGTTCTACCTATTGGCCCCTTTATCCCATGTTTATAAACAAATTGTAGTTCTCCTTTAGTCTCCCCAAAAATTATTGATATCTGCCCAGCAGAGGGGTACCATATCTCACTAGACGCGGGGTACGCACATCACCAGCCAAGTCTCTTCAGATAAAAGACTGAGCATACTTAGGTACATGTAGATAACATCCATATCTACCTAGGTACTTCTAGCCTGGGTACTAACAGATAATATCCATATTTTGTCTTGTATTCCTTTTCTCTAAGTGTGCTTTATTAAGATATATGTGCCAATAAACAATTGCACCTGCGACATAAATCTTGGCAAATAAATACTTAAGACTTATCAACAACTATTGTTGTTAAGTTGAAGATCTTTTAATAACTTACTTAGTAAGTACCTAACTACCTAGGCACCAAGCATGCGACCTGTAATGCTATTCTAGACCCTATTGCCCGCTAGCTCTTATACTTCATAAGCTCCGCGTCGACATACTAAGTATGTTCGGGTTTAGGCAGCAAATACGCCAGTATCATATGCTGTCGCTGACAAACCAAGACTTGGTACTCACGGGATTTACGGATGCCTAATCTTTTCATTGAGCAGGGAGATGGAATAGGTGAACTTGTGTCTTAGGTCTCAAGCTGGGCATCATAGTTTAGCTTCACAGGACCTAACGATCGGATAAAGCGGTTAGGACAATATTTGTCTACCCTTGTAGCATAGAAGGGGCAGCCTCGTCAAAAGGTACGAAAATCATTATAAAGTGATATCCATGTCATCCACGAGCTCTATACTCAAGATAATTGATGTACCCTATAAGAACTCATGAGATGAACCTTAAGATCACAAGAGTTCTTTGAGTCATGAGGTCTCCATTAGGCTGCTGGGATGGTATTGATATGATAAGGCAGGAGGCGCCAACATTTATCCGTTGTATGCTAAAGCGATGATGGCGATTCGGAGCTAAGAAAGATTACAGTTAGTGAGGACAAATTAGACTTAGTTATTAGTTATAAAGAAAATTTAGAATTCAAAAGCTTAGTAGTTCAAACTACCTAATTTAGTATTTAAGATCGTGAGACCTGCAAGTTGAAAACTTACTGTTGTCTACCTACCTGGTACCAGTACTTAATTGTCTATTTCCCCAGTCGAGGACGTAGAATAATCGTGGCTGAGCGGTGGCGCACCACTACCACTAAGGCTTGTGTCCTAGGCAGATTAGGTAGAGGTACATGTAGGCCTAGGAGAATGCCCCCCCACCACCTACATACCGACATGTAGGTAGGTACTCTAGGTACCTTTCGGGAGGGTTAAATAGTGCTTGGTTGGTTACTTACTCCTGACAGCTGATCAACACTTATAAGTTACGTATCTAAGAGGGCCTCCAAGATTTCCGGGTTGTTGATCCTCTCTTCCAAGCTCAGCCCCAGAGTCAAAGAGGTATGTATATCACATTCGCCATTCAGGATACGATCTCAAAATATACCAGAGTTCTAACTTTACTAATATATCATCTTTTATCCTACAGATCTTTCTCTGCGAACCCATTCCTCTACGCCTTTCCTTATTCCGCTTTGCGCTTCGTCTTTTGCCAATACAGCCAGCACTCGAGGATCGCCTCAAAGACCCCTCAGTAGTGATGGCCGGCCCCGCCTCACCCAACGAGGGTCCCACGTTCGAGCCACCACACCTCCCTCCCGGATGGATCGCGCAGTGGGATGGGTCAAGTAGGAAATATTATTATGTGCAGCTTTCGACTGGCGTTTCACAATGGGAGATTCCTACCGATGCCGCCCCGGGAGCCACCCCGGCGCAATCCAACGAGCATCCGTATGGCGTACCGGGCCCACGAGAAGTCATAACACACCCGGATGGAACACAAACCCTCAAGCATCCAGACGGTCGCATGGAGCCAATCTTGCCCCCGGAAAGTTCGAGGGGCCTCGATGGGCCGACCGGCGACAGAGGTTTTGGCGTATGTTGGTCTCAGCGCTCTTCGTTAATGTTTCGAGTGTACGTGGCGAGGCGACGCTAACCGTCTCATATTAACAGAACATCGCCGCAAATGCGTTGTTGAGCCAGTTCTCGGGTGGTAGTGGGAAGCCGCATGGGGGAAATGCTCATGGCTCCGGGGGGTTGGGGAATCTTGCCGGTCAACTTATTGGGAGCCTAGGTAATACCCATGGGAGCAGCCATGGTGGTTCCTCCGGGAGTCATTCTGGAGGAGGCGGTGGTTCCATAGTAGGTCAATTAGCCTCAAACCTATTCTCATCCGGGCAGAAGCCCGAGCAACCTCAGAACTACCATAGCGGACAGCACCAACAGCCTCATTCATCTGGTGGACTGGCTGGACAAGTGGTAGGAGGCGTGGCAGGTATGTTTGGGGGACACCACGGCAAACAATCAGTAAGTTCGATCTCATGAAGTTAGTGATCCAAGCTATTTACTTAGATCTAGGGGCAGGATTATGGTTACTCGAATTCCGGCCAATCGGGAAGCTACGCTGGCCAAGCTCCTCCAACGTCTTACCAGCCGCCAAATGGATCAACGGCTTCATACAGTTCGCCATCTTCTAACCAACACAGCACGCCTTCATTTAACCCTCCTCCAACTCAGCATAGTACACCATCCTATCCTCCCCCACCAGGACACCACGGTACCTCCCCGTATAGCCAAGGGCATCAAAACCCTCCATACGGAAGTGGTGGGCCCTCGTCCAACTATGGACATAGCCCATCTTCACACGAATATGGTGAGTAACTTGGCGCTAAAGCGATTCCTAACATACCAGAATACCTAATGTGAACAGCTCCGCAACAAAATCAATACACATCTTCTCCAGCCCATCCACCTCATCCATCGTATGGAAGCCATCAACAACAATACCCTTCGCCTCCTACGTACAGCCAACAATACCCATCATCTTCGTCGACGGCCATGCCGCATCAATACCCTGGCCAACCTTCGTATACCAACCATGGACCTACCCCGCAGCATGGTCAGCATGGAGGTCAAACAGGATACCACCCTGGGAACTGGTAATTGTGCTTTCACAGAGCCATTAGTTGGCCGATAGCGCAACACGTCCAATAGTGCAACTCTGCTGCTTTGATCATGCCCTGGTTGCTGTTGGTCAAAACTCCATACCCATCTTTAAAGGCTTATATATTGGAGTGGTCTGTATGTCCTGGATCCCGCAGGGAAGCGTTGCTGAAAATCATATTGAATGAATTCATGTATATTGTTGATGATTATGAAGGAACCACTGCGGTTCTTGATATGGGATCAGATGGTGTATCGAGAAGACTATTGATACTTCTGTTTTGTTGGCTCGGCTGCTATTTGGCGAACCCATAATGATATCCATCTACCCACAAACCAGGAGACAATGGCTACCACGATGGTATAAATTACCGTGGGGAGAAGTGATCGAGGAAGTATATTAAGGAGAAAGGGGTCCAGGATGATGTCTATAGTGACCGGGGCAGCGTTATTCATCAATGTATGATTCGTAGTAAAGAAATCTGCACCTGCGATGACCCTGAGAAGCAACATGGACTCTGTTATACCTGGCTGTAAGGTTTGGGAAGATATCTTCATGTTAGACTGCGCCATAGATGCATACTCGGATAGTTCTGATGTCAATTCAGGGACACCGAAGATACTTTCGAGTTCATACGTTTCTAGCCTAAATGCGGTTGGCTGCTAAGATAGAAATGAGTACCCTTTACCATCCAACTAAGCTCAAAAGGAGATTTCACCTACGGTTGCTGCCCAGCAAATGCGTACTTCATAGCGTTGGCCCTCCGCAAGATTATGCAGAACAAGCCACGAGGCCGTGCCCGGTCTCACATCACTGCCGGGGCGTTCAGCTTCAAGATGTGTGCGAACGGTGAAATTATTAGGATTGAGAGAAACGAGTCGTAAGTAATCTAACGCGGGATGAAGTTTCGAGTCGAGATCTACTGGGGATGGGCCAAGAAAAACCGTCTTCTCGGTGTTCCCCCATACATAAGGAAGTATGAGAGATACCCAAATGTACAAGGCTAGCATGTCGACGACTTACTAGATGTGGCAAGAGTGAGACGAGGGTAGAAAGGAGAGCAAAAATGTGCTGCCTACGTAAAATTAGGTGAGCAGAAGAGGTGCTATTGATTGGAACAAATTTCGCCAACACAGCACCAACGGATTAGGTAGTGATACCTGCCATTGTAAGGAGCTGCCTAGGTGGTAGGGACACTACATGTAGGTACCTAGCGCTAATAAATGGGGCTCCACATGCGGACCTCGTCCGGTAGCTGCCGGAGTGTCGGCGCACTGCATTGTAAGGGTATCTGGTCTGTGCTCGAGCTCTCACTAGTCCTGTTCAGTTGTCCTGTTGATTGGTCACCAACGTTGATTGGGCGAGAGTAGAATTGGGGTATCAACAGACAACCCGAAACCCGCCCATTGCGCTTACCAAAAACAGGGGGACAAACAAAAAAGGCGACCCCACCGAGCTCAAAATGGCCCTCAACCATCAACAGAACTTCTCGACCGGACTCCTAGACTACCGCATTCTCTCCTACTTTCAACCTCCCAGACAGGTTGTTGTTATTTGATCCCACTCTCCTCCCTCAAGATCCCCTCTCCCTTCTGCTCACTTCTCTGTCACATTTACGTTACCCACCGCCACCATGCGTGAGATCATCAGCATCAACGGTATGTTTCACGAGGCACGCGTCTCTCCCCTTCACCGCATAATCAGGCTCGATATCCGTCACCCTGTCACGGGGCCGCACGTAGAGTACATAGAATAGGATCATCAGAATACTAACGAGGCCATTGTCTGTAGTTGGCCAAGCCGGTTGCCAGATTGCCAACTCGTGCTGGGAAGTAAGTACACGCTTGCAAGAAGCGGCCATGCTGCACTTTTTCGACTCGCTCACTTTGACGATTTGTCTGGCATAACCCACTTTATACGACAAAGTATGATGCTGACATTCTATTTGTTTAGCTTTACTGTCTTGAGCACGGCATTCAAGTAAGTATTCCGCTTCGTTCATTTCTGAGACCAAATTCTAACTAGGAACGTTGTTAGCCCGATGGATACCTGACTGAGGAGCGTAAACAAGCTGATCCTGACCATGGTTTCAGCACTTTCTTTTCCGAGACTGGTAGGCATCATGTTCCGAAAGAAACCTATTGCAAGGAACAGCCTTTCTAATCATCTCAATTGCAGGCCAGGGCAAGTACGTGCCTCGCACTATTTACTGCGATCTCGAGCCCAACGTCGTCGATGAAGTCCGCACCGGTACCTACCGAAGCCTTTTCCATCCCGAGCAGATGATTACCGGCAAGGAGGATGCTTCCAACAACTACGCGCGTGGCCATTACACGGTTGGTAAGGAGCTGATCGATCAAGTTTTGGACAAGATTCGACGTGTTGCGGACAGTTGCGCTGGTCTCCAAGGTTTCTTGGTCTTTCACTCGTTCGGTGGTGGTACCGGATCTGGTTTCGGCGCGCTCTTGATGGAACGGCTATCCGTTGATTACGGCAAGAAGAGCAAGTTGGAATTCTGTGTCTACCCTGCTCCTCAGACCGCCACCTCTGTTGTCGAGCCCTATAACTCCATTCTCACCACTCACACCACATTGGAACACTCTGATTGCTCATTTATGGTCGACAATGAGGCCATCTATGACATTTGCCGCCGCAACCTCGGCCTAGAGCGCCCCAATTACGAGAATCTCAACCGTCTTATCGCTCAAGGTAAAAAACATCTTTGGTAATCTATCCACCCAAGTCGATACTAATAATGCTTAGTCGTTTCTTCTATCACGGCTTCCCTTCGATTTGACGGCTCTCTCAACGTTGATCTGAATGAATTTCAGACCAACCTCGTTCCATATCCTCGCATCCACTTTCCTCTGGTTGCTTATGCGCCTGTCATCTCAGCTGCTAAGGCTGCTCACGAAGCCAACTCGGTGCAGGAGATGACCATGTCCTGCTTCGAGCCCTACAATCAAATGGTCAAGTGTGACCCTCGAAACGGAAAATACATGGCTACATGCTTGCTATACCGTGGTGATGTTGTTCCGAGGGACGCTCACGCTGCAGTAGCTACGCTCAAGACCAAGCGGACCATTCAATTTGTAGACTGGTGCCCTACTGGATTCAAGCTCGGCATCTGCTTCCAGCCTCCTCAGCTGGTACCCAACGGTGACCTAGCCAAGGTCGACCGTGCTGTGTATGTTCAAATCCATTCGCCATTGCCATAATACAATGCTGACATAGTCTTAGGTGCATGCTCTCCAACACCACTGCTATCTCCGAAGCTTGGTCTGCCCTTTCGGCCAAATTTGATCTCATGTACACGAAGCGTGCTTTTGTTCACTGGTACGTTGGTGAGGGCATGGAAGAAGGCGAGTTCTCTGAGGCTCGTGAGGATCTGGCTGCATTGGAGCGGGATTACGAAGAAGTTGCTACCGACTCCCTCGAGGTTGAAGGTGATGTTGATGCCGAGTACTAATTTTGAGCGTTGTGGGCTTCCATGGTTACACAGCAAGAAACTGTTTTTAGCTGTATTCATCAATTTCCACCTATAATTCTGGTCTGCTTCTATAGTAGTCTCACTCTGACAGAAATTCGAGTTCGGGTCTGCATAAAGCTGAGCACTGCTCCCCGTGAGAGTTAGGGCGACTTCTTGTCCCATTATTTCTTCCAGGCAGAATGTTTTGTAGGAGGAATAGCAGTATACTACTGTTTGTAAATCATCTTAGCAATTTTAATAGCACCAGTCGTCAGAATAGAAGCTCTGAACCGTATCAGCTGCAGATCCTACTTCGCCTTCGCCTTGGGTAATTAATTGTGCTCATCCAAAGAGCTCAGCGTGTGCTAACTTCAGATGGCTTAAAGGTCCTATTGACGAGGTTGAATACAACCGTGGCTGCACTTGACCCGCTGCGAGATTTTCTAGACTTTATCGGACAAGTGGCGCGTCTTTATTAGCATGATGGTTTTTAGACGAACTTGTTGCTTTAGAATCATCAATAGGCAGAAAGAAGGCTTAATGTGCAAAAGATGGACCATCCGCATCCATCTTGCCATGGGACTAGGAGAACCTCGAAGAATATGAAATGACAAGCATAAACCGACACAGACTTTGCTAAATAAAACGGTTTCCGAGCATCCATCCCAACAGCGTGACTGATGACCATATATGCCCATGATTGGTCTGCTGACTCATCTAAACTATAGGGCCGATCGCGGCAATGGCAAAGCTTGATAACAGTAAATTAACCCCACACCTTTAACAATTAACCGGTCGGTTAGCTCAGTTGGTTAGAGCGTCGTACTAATAATGCGAAGGTCATGAGTTCGACCCTCATACTGACCATATTTACCTTTTTGCTCTTTTTATGGCAAGACTGCCTACAACAACTTGATAGTTCTAGCTGTGGTCCCCTTGTTGTTGCACCAGCTACCGAGCGGATGCTTAATAGAGAAGTTTTCAACACTAGAGGCATTGAGTTAGAGAGTGCACTACAGATGAGGAAAAACGGATTGAGTCTCATCAGAGAGGCGTGGGAAGAGGAGTTTATAGTCCTAGTCAAGCCTATAGCAAAAGGAATATGGAGATAGATATAGAGAAGCCATAAAAATGATCTAGACAGACTTGATTCTACATAATATAACTAACTATTCTGAAATACCGACAAACTGAGTGTCCTTTAAATTGAAAGCCTATAGATCCGACACAAGAAGACCAAGGGTGTGCTTTCGAGACTTAGAGACAGGAAAACAAAATAGTAGATACGGTGATCGATAAGGCGAACCAGGACTGTTGAAACAAGACACTTTGCCCCAAGCCCTTTGATTCTGTGGGTGCTGGCTGTATCGGTGTATTAGTTCGAGTAGGAGCCGAGCTTGCTCTTGAACTGGTAATCGTCGTAGGCGTTGGGCGAAGCGGGCTGCTAGACTTATGAATCCAATCTGGGCCGCTGGATGGGCGTAGCGATGTGCTGGTCTTACAAGATACCATGCTGCTCCAGCCAGAGCCAGACGGAGCACCAGACGGAGCACCAGACGGAGCAGACGGAGCCCCAGATGCTGGGTAAGGCAGCGAGTTCCCGAAAGATCTGATTGTGGACCGTGCAGCTGACGAACTCGAGAAAGTTGAGCCAGTCAACTGCAGGCCGTTTCTGCTCGTTGAAGAGCAAAGCTGTCGTGTGACTGTAACAAGCATCACTTGGGACACCTGCTGGGTGACTGACTGTTTTCCTGGAACTTATTTAGCTCCAGGTGTGGTGCATGGGGAGTTGACAGTAACTGTATAAGTTCGAGTGGTAGTTGACAGGGAAGCCGAAAGAAGGGTAGGGCCGACAAAATGGAGGTGGAAACGGCGGAGCCAGTCAGATAACCGTAGCCATCATCAGTGTTCGTGATTGTTCCGATCTCGAGGTCGATGCCAGCAGATCCCGTAAGAGCAATGTCTGAACCTGCCACGCCAGCAATCAAGGGAGCGGGAAGAATAGCCAGCATATCTTCTTCGCGTTGGGATAAAAAAAAGGTAGGTTAAAGTGATTGTGGTGCAAGGAAGTCTTAGCATCACGTTTTGGGGAAAGATAGCAGGTTTTCTGTATAAATATTCTTGTAGTATTATATATTCGGCCTCGACCCCAAGATCAGAGGCGTCTACAGGCATTTCGAGACTTGATGTACGGAAACGGCCCGGGGTCCAAAATTAGATCTGGGTACGGGGGGATGAATATTCGGACCTCACGTTCTGCTATCCGGACCGCAGCTAACCCTAATTAGAAAGCAGACCCCGCTAATAGCAGGGGGTGTTTCCTTTTTAGAACAAGACCCACTCCGCTAGCTATATCTATAGCGCTAGTAGAGTAGACCCCTTATTGATATAAAAGGGACCCATGCCTACTTACATAAAAAAACAACAGTATTCTGAAAATTTCTGGCTATCCGGCAGCTAAAAAGCCCGTCAACCAATCAGAGGCCTTTACTTTTCTAACCTTCCACCCTCCTTCCGCCCACTAATTACCTATTAGTCTCTTCACTTTACTCTTTTCCACTACTTACCTTTAACCTTTAACAACTACATTTTCAACTATCAACAACACTATCGCGCATTACAATATCTATTAATTACTCATCGTTTTTAGCTTCACCTTTGAATTCCTTATCGATTAGTGCTATTTTTAGTCAAAATAGTCAAACAACGCATTTTTAGGTTGCAGTTAAAAATAAGTATGCCACAGCACTAGCCCCACCACTAGCCACTGATGACTCATCAATAATGAGTCATACCACTCTGCAGCACTTATATGTAGTAAGTAGTACGTACAAAAACAACAAAAACAAAAACAGAGGTTTCGACCGTCGATTTTTCTGGTGTCCACATAGCGTCACAAATTAACCCATTTTGTATAGGAAACAAGGGTGTGTGGAGACACTGATACGACAATCACCTATTGCGGTTTAGCTGCGGTCCGGATAGCAGAACGTGAGGTCCGAATATTCATCCCCTGGGTACGGAATCAGCCTACAGTAACAT
The DNA here is from genome assembly GCA_022495085.1 of Xylaria sp. FL1042. NCBI lineage: Eukaryota > Fungi > Ascomycota > Sordariomycetes > Xylariales > Xylariaceae > Xylaria > Xylaria sp. FL1042. Next base: position 44,763 of record MU380201.1, read on the forward strand.
ACTAAGGTAGTATTCGCCACAGTCGAAGTCAGCAGGTAAAATAAATATAGGAATAGAAAAACAACATATGACATGATATCTCATCTTGACTATTTTTTTCGACCAATAAACCCTCTTTTCGATTGCAGACCGTAATGCCTTTCGTCTTCCTCTAAGCGTCGAACAGAAATGCTGCACCGCAGCCAGGTAGCAGATGGCGACCGGAGGAGGACGAGAAGCTCATTAATCTTCTTGCAAGGGGGGAAGACTGGACGACTATCAGCAATGCGCCCCTAGGAAGAAGCAAAACGAGTTGCATAATGCATCATCACCAAAGTTTGGCGAACCGAATGCAGCTCGGATCTGAAGGCGTTGTTCAGGCTTACATTCGGTAGGCATGCCCATTGGACAAGATTTACTGACCCCCACAAGACCGCTAACGAAAAGGGAGTCGGCCCCCTAATCGCAGCGATGCCTGCGGGGAAGTTATGACTGACTAACTAAGCGAACCCCCATCCGAAGAATGAACTGGTGCGAAGCTCAGAATGGTACTGGGCCTCCAGTAGTATTCGGGGTTTTAAACCCAAACCGATTCGATTATCGTACCAGTCCCCAGGTTCCCCTTGTACTGGTCAGCGTTGTGCCATTCTGTGAGTTTAAACTGTACCAATCCTGTCAAGATTAGTACGTATTTTGGGTTAAGACTGGTATGATATCGGGACTGGGTCGCCTCCGCGCTGGTCCATAGTTGAGATGGCCCCAATTCCACAGCTATACTGGTCTGATTATCGTACTGGTCCCAGCGGAATCTCCCCGTACTGGTCCTAGTCTGGTGCTATTCTATACCTTGAAATCGTACTGGTCTTGAATGTACTAGTACAATATTATACTATGTACCAATCTATATTCTATACTGGTCCCATTCTCGCGGGATCTAAACGTTAGCGAGGCAGACGCAATTACCCTAGGTCATTTTTCTCTACTGTATTGCTTTAAGATCAGAATTAGGAACTTATAAAGGATAAATGCTAAGAATCAAACAAAGGCATTATTAAAAAATTATGACGGTTATAAACCAATGTAAAACAACACAGAACTCATGATATATTTTACTTGCCTTTTATCACCCATATAAAATAAAATAAAAAGGTAAATATGGTCAGTATGAGGGTCGAACTCATGACCTTCGCATTATTAGTACGACGCTCTAACCAACTGAGCTAACCGACCGAGTAATTGTTGGAGATCAGGAACTCTTATCGGAGTCCTTGACAGTACAGTAGTACCCGGCCATGCCCGTATCATACAGGTCCATAGGCTTGTACCTCTAAACCGATTCGGTCCGCATGCTTCACTATGCCAACTGCCAGCTTCAAATCTGTCTTGACCCCTCTGGCACCTTCTCTCATCATCATCACTTTCAACACAGCTTATTTGCATATCACCCCTTGGTTTCCCCTACCACAAGACAAGTCAAAGACGCGACACCGGTAATCAGACGTTCTTGAGTACATCCAGTACTGCGACAGACCTTTTGAGGATGAGCATGTGTCAATTAATTAACCCTACACACGATCGTCTGTCACGAAATACTGAGAATACTTGAATCATGCAGGCTCGGATTGTTTTGATGTATGCTCAAGCATCCCCTTGTTAAAATGAGCACATTGAATCCTACCCAGCCGATGTCAACATGCCTGCTGATATTAAATACGACCGGCATCAAACTATCGCAACACTTCTCTCAGGCGAAGCTATTGCTCGGCGTTTTGCGGAGGTAGCCGCCACCCAATTAGGACAGCATGAACTCGCCTTGCTTGTTGAATTCTTTGATAACCGGGATCGCCCAGTCATTACCGAGAAGGAGGACTTCGCTTCCATTCTGGCTAATAAACTTGAAGCCTTCTATGCCGCAGAGACAAGCCTTTCGAACCAAGATCGCACACGCCTCACTATAGCCTCAGGACGTGAGAATTCGGATCTCGGACTGATTCTCCATGTTGCGAGTCATGATAGGCAGCATGTTGCATTTTGGGACCCCGAATCGCCTACCATCCAGCTTCTTCATGGTAAAGGCCTGGACGATGAAGCACTCTTTGGTTACGATTGGCACTGGCGTGCCGAATGCTCAGATGATCGCCGCAAACAGCAATGTACGACAACGCGCTGGTCGAAAGAACTAAAAAGATTTCATGATGAATTCTCTGCAGATGTTGCCAAAATCCTGCCGCTGCCGTTTCTTATTGCTGCGGGTGTTTGTCCAGCCAATCCCTACACCAAATTCCTCGACAAATCGGCCAAGTTTGTAGAAGTTATCATCAGTCCGCCTGATGGGAAAATCAAATTTTGCCTGGAATTCGATACGGAAGGTCGATGTCCGAAAAGAATCACACTCATCATTGATCATCCAGCAGCTATATTTCATGCGAAACCGGCACTCATCCGCGAGATCACTATGCGCCTCGACGCTGGGCTCAACATGATTCTCTGGTTACTCGGCAAGAAGTACACAGTTGACTACTTTCTCAGAAAAGGATCCATCTGCCACTATACTCGCTGGACACCTAATGGCTTTGAGCATGGCCTGAAGGGAGCACCACTAGCAGAATTGCATGCTCATAGGAAACAAGAAACGAACTTGGGGAAGCACTTGAAAATTAGCTGCTATTCTGCTCCGTTCCTCGAGTGGGCGGCAAGCTATTTAAGGGAGGATCCGAATTCGATTCTACAACGAGGCTTATCGCTTGCCAACGCTATACAAGACAAGATCAGTGCTAAAATTAGTCATAAAAGCCGGATTCGGACACAAAAATTGGCTGGTCGTTGCCTCAATGATCACGATTCTGGGTCTACTGAAGCACCAAGTAGTGCTCCCATCTCTGATCAAAGCAGACAATAATCCAGCCAACGCCAGGCGACAGAGAACTCGGAATCAGTGACGTCAAGCTCATTCTCCCCCGAAGAAATAATGCAAGCACTTCAATGGCTGACGCGAACGATTGAAAAGGGGAAGGAGTATGCAGATTGGAGCAGTCCCTTTGCACAATTGCCCCCCCATCAACTGTTGTCGATGGAACGTGAGATGGCCGTTGCAGAAGCACTTTTCACCCTACGACTTCAAAATATTAACGAGGCTCTTGATGAAAACGAACGGGATAAAAAGATATCAAACATGGAGAACGCTCTCCGGGTCAAGCTCCATAGTGTTCGCAAGAAATACGAGGTGGTGATCAAACCAAGACGCCGCAAACATGCAACTGCATCGACAGACCCAGCGAAATTGATGAACCCCACGACTCTCCAAACTGTCTAGGCGAGCCATCATTCAAGCGCTCTCAGTGACGGCAATTCGCCGACGCGTGGGAACGTAGTCCCTCGAGCAAGGCGTAAGCTGCAAGACTGGCGCGAAACGCTGCTCCAGGGTGAAACATTTCAGATTAGCGGCGCACGGCGAGATCGAATGCGTATTAACCTGCCATTCAAGTTGGATGTGAAAATACCTGCGGCAGCGGACCCGCTTGCGGTTTTCCTTCAGTGTCACCTGGTTCAGGACGGAAGTCAGCACACGAACTATTTTGCCACGGATGCTCTGTTTGGTGACCCCGCCCGGCGACTCGGCATTCAGATACGGTACCAAGAGCTGGAGACAAGCTTGCGTGAGACTCGGACGGAATGGGTCACTGCTACAGGACTTGTGAACGCGCAGAAGACTGATCTATTAGTTGGACTCCTCGAGCACCGAAGCGAAATTGATACCGACGACAAGCTGCGTCCGGGCAGTGCCCTTGAGGATGATAAGCAGACCGTTACCTCTTGCCCAAAGCCGAGGCACGAAAGAAAGCCTAATTCGCCCGAAGGAACTGGGAATGAGAACAGTGTTTTTAAGACCGGATATAAATACCTTGAAGGTACGGCAACTGGTTCGATGCCTATTCAATCGAAGGATCTGACAACAAGAAGAGGTCGCCACCTTGAGAGCACGTAGACAAATCACGGCGGTAAATGAAGCATAGGTATGCTGAAAACAGATCCTGTTCTCAACCAATTGATGATGGGTTGCTGACACTAAGCGTGCTTGGTGTCCCTTTCTCGCATACATTTAAAAGATACTAGATGGTGACAATGAAAAGATACAGTTCTATTCTCTGCCAATAAGTTGAAAGAACACAAATAACTAGCTAGTGTTTACACAAACAAATAGATGAAAATGGCTCACAGATTTCGGTTAAAAGTGCCAGTATAAAGTAGACACTATTTTTATCTCCTAGCTTGCTATAGTTAATTAAAAGCATTATAAATAAAGGATATAAAATTTAAAAAAAAAAAAAAGCATTAATTATATATAATGACCTTAACTTTATGTTTATCATTATATAAAGGTTAAAGTAAAGCAGGAAAAAAATATAAAAAAATAAACTCTAGGAAAAAGAGGCAAAAAATTTAAAAAGAGAGTTAAGTGGTCAGTATGAGGGTCGAACTCATGACCTTCGCATTATTAGTACCTGTGGCATGTTAATAGATATTTTTTCTGACAGTGGATAAAGAACAACATACGACGCTCTAACCAACTGAGCTAACCGACCGGTTGATTATTGAATAGATGTCCGCTTATTGCCATATATAATGGACCGTTCTGCTAACTTACAACCATGTACTATTTAGCTATCAGCTTCCTTCCGATTTCCCTCACAGCCAGTTCTGTTGTGGGTATTGCTCGCGCAAACGCTGTGTGGGACATGCTCTCAATGGCCGGCCGAGTGTGCCTACATTGGTTACCTCATTGGCCATCGTCTGAGCCAAATATTTGCTGTCAGCCTATAAAGGCTTATGATAAACGACTTCCTGGGAAGTTATCCGCCATACGCTTCGATATGATGCCAAACAGCCTCCTTAGCCACCTCCTCAAGGCCAGGTCGGGTGCTAGAAGCCCAAAGCTCGCCTATCAGATGTCTAGAATAAACGACTTCTTGGAAAGTCATCCGTTATATGCCTCGATAGAGTGCATAATACCCCCTTAGGCCAACTTCCTCGAGGCCAAGTCAAATACTAGAAGCCCACAGCTCGCCTATCAAGCATTTAAGATACACGACTTCCTAGAAAGTCATCCGTCATGCGCCCCGATTTGATATAAAACAGCCTCTTTGGCCGACTTAGTCGGGTGCTGGAAGCCCGAAGCTCGCTTATTAGGCGTTTAAGATAAACGACTTCTTAAGAAGTCATCCGTCATACGCCTCGATCAGGTGCATAATACCCTCTCGGGCCAGCTTCCTCGAGGCCAAGTCAAATACTAAAAGCCCATCGCCTGCCTATTATAGGTAAAACGACTTTCCAGGAAGTCGTCCGTTATATGTACCCTTCTAGCTCAGCTTCCTTGTGGCCATGTCAAATGCTGAAAGCTGGATGGTTGCAACCAACAGAAGAGAGGCCTCCCCTTTCTATCATCATCGCCATCAAAATCTTCTTCGAGAATAAATACTCGAAAGCTCCCTATCTGATAATATCCTGGATTTCCTACCCAAGCACCGCTTCTAGATGATCCACCCCTGAAGCTTCCAATTTCACCACCTATCCGCAACCATGCTTCAGACTGTCTGCCACACTACTGCCGAGTCTCATGATACTTTGGAGGAGTTGGCTAAGGTGATAGCAAGGTCGAATCGAGTTATCGCTATCACAGGTGCTGGTATCAGTACCAGTGCCAGCATCCCAGTAAGAATAAAGACCCCTTGAGTTTCGGTGATGCTCACAGGACTAGAATTTCGAATCATTCAACTTAAATCGACCCGGTGTCAAGACTCGAGATCTCTTTCAGCAAACGGCTCTTTCCCATCCATCAGACGGGCCTGCACTGATCAAACTCTGCCTTGAACTATTTGAGCATGCAGAGACTAGTCAGCCAAGCCTACCGCATCGATTCCTTATGGATCTATTGAAAAGTGGCCAACTCGTCAGAACATATACGCAGAATATCGATTGCCTCGAAGAGCAAGTAGGTCTTTGCATAGACGTAAGCAAAGGGCCAGGTGTTTTCATTTCCGACCCTACCTCCGACACAACAGCGCCACTTCAACCATCTCTGCCTCGAGGCGTTGAATGTGTGCAATTGCATTGATCGATTCGTTTGCTTCGGTGCATAAAATGTAGACAGCAATGCAGTTGGTCCCAGTTGCGGAGCTCAGCGGCACATGGGCAACTTCCAACTTCCTCCCTGTCCAGCTTGTCCTACCACAAGCAGAAGGGGCCGTACACTACAGCCAGGACTTCTCCGACCAGGCATCCTCCTATACAACGAGCTAGACCTGCGGGCCCAGACGATCGCAGAGATAATTCAACATAATTTGTCCCTTGATGTCGACTTGCTTTTGATCCTTGGGACGAGTCTTATAGTACATGGCATCCAGAAACTCACTAGAAAATTCGCGAAACTTGCTCACAAGAATGATGGCCTTGTGTTGTATATCAACCAGAAAGGGCCCCCTAGAAAGCACTGGGATGGGGTGGTTGACTACTGGGTTGAGTGGAAATGCGATGCGTGGGTTAATGATTTGACAACCCGAGACCGCTGGCTGTCAACTGCGGGATGTTTGAAGTCAGCGACTATTGATGATGAAGTCCTGCGCTTAGAGCGTAAACGTCTTGCTGCTGAACCTGATCATATTGCCAGACACGTTAGAAGGCGTTGCAAGTCTGCAGGGGACGGGCGGCGAAGGAAAGCGTTGGTTGGGACACGTGATTTTCTGATTGATCTGACGGGCTGTACCTCTTGAAGGCAGAAACTTGGAAGGAATCTATTAGTGATACATCGATATATGTATTGAGTGAATAGTTGGCTGTGAGAATGATTGGAAGTGTCATGAAGTTGCTTCAGGTCGCTCACTACTCCAGTCGCCAAGAAGTAAGAAATGCTCCGTTTGAATACGCAGACACGGCAGACCACCGTAATCCTCCGTTATCTTATGATCAGCTTTATGCATAAGGTGGGGTTTCGCTCAAGACGGGCTCAGTCCACCCACGTAAAACCCAGCTATCTACGAGGTACGTTTAACTCCAGAATCCGGTTTGGAGGTTGTGTAATTGAAAGTTATGCAAATTTATTCGGGTTGACTTATACAAGAGCGGGTCTTGCTCAGGCTCGGCTCAGGTAAAATTCCCATTCCGATTCAGGACGGTATCACCATGTCACGTTCCTTATATCTTTATCCTACAAAGCCATACACAACTTCAACTGTCATCTATCAACTGTACCAGTAGAGTAGGCCTTTTGATCCCCACACAGCCCGAAGTAATCATGCACTACCGTACATATCCTAGGGGGGTCCCCCCAGCTTTGCAGTTGCCGATGCAGTAGATGGCTTTTTCATCAAGCAGCTGTCCAGTCAGGTTATCGGGCTGCCATACCATGTAGATATGCTACCACATTAAGGTCACGGGTGCTGCAACCCCAGACCCCGAACGGCTGTCATGACTGGCCTGGATTTCGGTATGCAACGCAGCTCCTCTGCACACTTCTTTTGCCCTGTCTATGTCATTGGGTGACGATCAGGCTTCGAGACGGAAACGAATGGACTGCCTTCATCCCACGCTGTTGCACTACATACCGCCCATAGACTTCAAACGCTTGTGTATCAACCCAATTTTACTTGCGGGCTGAACCTCGAACTTGCGCCCCTTTGTCTTCGAGTTTGAATTCTGCAACAATGTTTGTGGTGCATCAAACTCCATCAAATGGCCATCTTCGAGTAAAGCGACCTTATTGTAACGGATAATATGCGTCAGGCGATGCATCACTGCGGTGACAGTGCTGTCTTTAAATTCCGAATCGATGACATCTTGCATGATAGCCTCCGTCTCGGTGTCGACACTGTTTGGTTTCATGTCAGTAGCTGCGATTAAATGCTTGAAATGATAAACCTTGCTTGCTTGTTGCTTCGTCGAGTATCAAGATCCTGCTATTCCTTACCATCGCTTTCGCAAGACAGAGCAGCTGCAGGTGTGAGCGGCTCTGGGGAGACTTCTTCGGCTCAAGACATTGAGATGAAAGGGTTTTATATATACCAGTGTTGTACTTCTTATTTTTGGGTAGAGTTATGTGTTGGATAATACGCACCATAAGACAGTGACCAAATAATGGACCGGTCCCGCCAGATTTTTGGCGCAATGGTAAAATCCAACATTATGCTTAGCACCTACTAACCTTCGCTGTAGCTATTTTTTAGCTACAGTAGCGCCCCATTTCCCTTAACCTCATCCTTTAAGAACATGTATACTGTGTTTGATACACGGTACTAAAGGTAGCTGACAAAAGCGACAATGTCTCTAAATCAACTAATTAGGGTCGGGTATGCTCCCAATCAGGCAAGCATTATCCACTTTCCCAACGCCCTGGACCAGCAACGAGACAGACGGCTCTTGACAGGCGCGCGGTACAGCGAGTGGATGGAGGATTGACAGTGTGAAGAAAAAGAAGGTGGTGGTGCATGCAGACTACCTACCTACAGCTGGGGCTACTGCAGTCTGCAGTGGCGGCCACCCCCCGGACGCAAAATGGCCAGCCTCCCTTTGCGAACTCTGGACAGCAACTGGAGGCGCAAGCTCGGGTTGGGGACAATTAACTCCACCCTGCCATAATTACACTAATTCCATACCTTCCAGGGTACCCTTTCCTTGCCGTCCCATCCCGTTCAACCAACAGCGACACCACTCCCGACGAGACCCTTCTCTGTCGTGAGAGCTCCTGCGAACCTTGGCCTCCCGACTCCCGACTTGCATGTTCATGTCCTAGCAGAGATTGCCGTCCCTGTCCATCTCCCGCGCTGCATTTCGTCGATTTGAGTCCCCATCCAAGTCTAGGCAGCGCCCGTCCGACCCTCCTGAGCTCCGCATCGACCGGGACAATACGACGAACAAGCTTGTTGCTGGCAATTTGGGCGATCCTGGCCGCGCAATCATGGCCAACGAATCTAGTTTTGGGGGAGGTGAGTCACAACATGCATGGCTATAGTTACCATCGCACGAGCTGTGTTCCAGCTGTCTACTCTGCATTTGCGTTCGATGCCGGCAAACGTCACGAGCGAGTTGGCTAACATGATGTTGGTGGTTTCCAGGAACGCCGAACCTCAACCTAACCCCCGAAGAGAAAAGAGTCTACGGACTCCTTTTTCGCCAGGCTGATACCGAAGGCGTGGGCGTTGTGACAGGCGAGGTAGCTGTCCAATTCTTTGAGAAGACCCGGTTGGATTCGCGCATACTTGGAGAGGTCAGTTTGTTTACTCCGCGTCGCTGTGGCTGCTGCTACTTCGGCTTGTAACTGACGGGACGTCCGCGGATCTCGGCAATCATGCTAATGTAGCTCCTCGTTGGCGCAGGTATGGCAAATAGCAGACCGAGAGAACCGTGGTTTCCTAGAAGCTGCTGGCTTCGGCGTCGCACTTCGGCTCATAGGCCACGCTCAAGCTGGTCGGGAACCCACGTCAGAGCTGGCCCTCCAGCAGGGGCCTCTTCCTAAATTCGAGGGCATCACCATAGGTCCCGCCCCTGCACCGGCACCGCTTCAGCAACAGTCCTCGGGGACTGGTCCCATACGGATACCGCCCCTGACCCCTGAGAAGGTCTCCCAGTATGCCGCTATCTTCGAAAACCAGAATCTACAGAATGGCATCCTACCAGGTGGGCCGGCGAAGACTATCTTTGAAAAATCCCAGCTCCCAAATGAAGTTCTCGGGCGTATCTGGCAACTAGCTGATACCGAGCAGAGAGGTGGTCTAGTGCTCACCGAGTTCGTCATTGCGATGCATCTTCTCACTTCTATGAAGACGGGGGCTTTGCGAGCCTTGCCTAGTATCCTCCCTGCTCCGCTGTACGAAGCTGCTACAAGACGTGGCCCACCAGCTTCAAGACAGAGCCCAACAGTTACTGGGACTCCTGTGTCCGCTATACCACGGCAGCTGAGCGGGTCGGCGCAACCCCGAACAAGCAGCCCTCTAGGGCGACCTCCACTTGGTGCCCAGGGTGTGGGTGTTCCTCCACAGACAACGGGTGGTGACTGGTTGATCTCGCCAGTGGACAAGGCGAAATACGATCAATTCTATGCCGACTTGGATAAGACGAATAAAGGGTACATCACCGGAGAGGAGGCTGTCCCATTCTTGAGCCAATCAAAATTATCTGAGGATGCTTTAGCCCAGATCTGGGACCTTGCAGATATCAATTCAGAAGGTCGCTTAACCAAAGATACTTTCGCAGTCGCAATGTATCTCATCCGCCAACAACGGACTAAGGGTGGCCCACTGCCCACATCTCTCCCTCCGGGCCTCATACCCCCATCTCTCCGAAATCGTATCGACTCATCACCGTTTGGCCCCGCTGCGTCTGCACCTGCACCTGCACCTGCACCTCATCAACCTCCACCACAGCCTAAATCTGCCCTGGATGATCTCTTCGGGTTGGATGCCTCACCTAGTCCCGCCCCTGCATCAGGTTCACTATCACCTCAAGGTACAGGGGTGGCGACCAGAATTCCTGCTGGGGAAGGCTTTGCCGGTGTGAAAGGGGCGTCACCCATTCTACCCTCCCCGACAGGTAACACCTTCAAGCCATTCATACCATCTTCCTCTTTTGGCAAAACCTTAACTGCTCAGGACACTGGGGGATCCGGTACTTCATCTCAAGCACCCAAGGCGCAACCATCAAATATGGAGGACCTTCTTGGAGACAATGACCCTGAAATCAGCAAGAAACTCACAAATGAGACTGCTGAATTGGCCAACTTGTCAAACCAAATCGGTTCTTTGTCGAAACAGATGCAACAGGTTCAAGGACAACGAAGCACAACGCAAAATGAGATCAATCAAGCAAGTGAGCAGAAGAGAAACTTTGAACAGCGGCTCTCCCAGTTACGTACTCTATATGAAAAGGAGGCCAAAGACGTGCGAGTTTTAGAGGAACAGCTAAAGAACATCCGTGAAGACACGAGGAAACTCACAAATGAGATGGTATCTATTGATGGAAACTATCAGGACTTGCTTGGACAGCACCGACAACTTACACAGGCACTTCAGACTGATCAACAGGAAAATGCTACTTTGAAACAACGTATCAGTGGCATTAATTCAGAAATTGCGCAGCTGAAGCCACAGATTGAAAAGCTAAAGTCTGAAGCTCGGCAGCAAAAAGGCCTTGTGGCAATTAACAAGAAGCAACTAGCCACTGTCGAGGGCGAGCGTGACAAACTTCAGGCCGAAGCTGATGATCTCACTAAGAGTAATGAGGAGCTGTCCCGTCAAGCCAGCGCCAGCTCGCCGATAGCTGCGCCTGCTCAGGTGGCAAGTCCCGCGCCGTCTACTACAAGTGCGAATAACCCCTTTTTCAGACGAACAGGCAGTTCAGACATCATGGGCGCCTTTTCTTCGCCCCCCACTAAACCTTACAGCGAGAAAGCGTTTGATGATATCTTTGGTGGCTTCGTTCCTAGCACAAGTTCAGGTACACCACCACCAACTACGACCTTCAAGAAACAGAACACAGGAAATTCGTCAGCTAGTGTCGGATCATTTGGGACACCCTTAGGCTCCTCTCCTACCGCTAGCCGTCAGGGGACATTAAATCTTGACCCAACCCCAACTTCAGAGCCTCGACAGACCGGCTCAGCCTTCATGTCTTTCGGTGAAACGTCGGAGTCATCGGTACCACCACGCCTAGCATCATCTCCATTCCCTAGTGCTCTCGAAGCCGCTCCCACAGGTCAAAGTACGACTTCAGCGTCAGATGCCAATCAAAGCTTGACATCTACACAGAATGAATCAAAAGAAGTAGCTTCGACCAATGGTTCAGCTCCCGGTGCATTCTCGGACGAGACCCCAACACCCCACGCTCCAATTACGACATTTCATAGTCATCGGGACAGCGACCCATTTGTCGGAATGAAAGACACGGGCAACGCCAAGATGGACTTCGATTCCGCCTTCGCCAGCTTCCCCAGCTCCTCGAGCAAGTCTCTGGAAAAGTCAGGAAAGGATTCTTCGAATGTGTTCTCCAACTTCAACACAGAGTTTCCTCCGATTTCTGAACTTGAGCGAGACGACGAGTCAGATTCAGCTAGTGAAGGTAACCGCTTTGATGATGACTTTACGCCTGCTTCACCACCCCGCAAAACGGCAGGTGAAAGCGACACACCCAATGCGCCATCTTCTCCGAATGCTTCAAAATCAATTACAGCCTCACCAGGAGGAGCCTCGGCAGCAGAGAACGCAGTGGGCAAGAGTCATACGCCTCAACCTTCAAAGTATGTCACCCTCGCATTGCATCCAAACAGCTCAAGTTGAAGTGTACTGATTACAGTTAGCCTCAGTGGGCTATCAGCCTTTCCCGAACCACCGAAACTCTCTCCATCTTTGCCTTCACCTACCAAGTCGGGGAGCCCATTTGGTCCTGCGTCTTCTACAACCAACACAGCGCCGGTAGCATCCAAAAGTGCATTTGACGAACTAGACGATGATTTTGAAGGCCTTGAAGATGCGAAGGAAGGTTCAGCGGACGACGAGTTTGCCAACGTATCAAGGTCAAACCTCGATGATTTTAACACCGTCTTCGACAGCAGCCCCCCTCCCAGTCAGCCTAGAACGGAATCAACAACCGTATCTCACGCATTCGGCACTGAAAGCAGCTATGATTTTGGTAATGTCTCAACAACCTCGACGGGCACAGCTAGTGCCACTCCCATAGCAAATACTTCTACCACAGCTGGATCTGCCAAGAATCCTACGCCGCCAAATAACGACGAGTGGGATGCCCTTTTCACAGATCTGCCACCTGCAAAAGACTCCACGACCGAGAAGAGCACGGAAGAGTCTAAGAGCCCAACACAGAACCTGAGTCCAGAACGCCCCAGCTTTGTCGGCCGGGCACTGACAGATGAAGGCAAACATGATGATCCCATGGTGAAAAATCTTACTGGAATGGGATATTCAAGGGCTGATGTAGTGAACGCACTAGAGAAATACGATTACAACCTAGAGAGGGTAGGATGAAGTCTCCGGCATGACACTGAGGGTTTTGATACTAATGAGGAATCTTTAGGCTGCAAACTACCTTGCTAGCCAAACATAGTATGTGTTTTCTTAGGACATAAGCTTGGCAGCATGGGTGACCCGAAGGCTGCGTAAAGAGCAAAGCGGAGGAGACACTGAAATTTTTCGGACCTTCCTTCATATGCCCTTGTTTCATGATTATCCCTTCGTTGCATATCCAGCGAGACAAGGCCGCTTGTTTCTTTTGTTTGGATGTTTGATATGTGGAGAGCTATTTCCCAAGCTTCTCGTAGGGAGAGGAGCAAAACCTGAGAGATTTTACAGACTATAGGCTGAAAGAGGGGACAGACTCGAGAAGAACAATCCCCGACAGACTGAGATGAATAATGTATAGTTCCTCTGTATGTATCTTCTGTGTGAATATCACCCTTGTTACTTTCCACCGTATTATAGTACGACTTAGTATAACTACGCACATTTTCTCCATTATCTAGTCTCTACCTAGTTCCCCTTCTTGTACCATCAAAGGTGCGTTGTTTAGGGTTTAAATTTGTTTCGCAACAATGTACTCTGAATCTGCATGTAACCTGACACTACGCTTTCGGAGCTAGAAATGACCCTTTGTATAATTCAACACATTTGCCTTATCCCAGGCATCATTCTCAAGTAATCTTACAGAGAAAGGTAACGTATGTTGCCTATCGGGATTTACTATTAGGTTCAGCGTGATTACCAACCTTTCCGTCTCGATGCTTCCATGCTTCGGCAAATTATGATAGGTGAAGATATGTCGACGACAAGGTCACACGGTTAAAGACTTCATGGTGTTGTGGCATATCGAAATCAGTTCATTGTATGTGTGTTTATTTTACGATGAGGTGTTGTTTCCATACGATATCTTTAAGACGAGGCAGGTAGGTACATAAGGCAGTCTAGCAAGACAACTAACTAGGTTACTCTGATTCATCAAATTTACGTATATCTACTTGCTAGAATATTTAATATTCTTCGCGAGTTTATGCACGTAGCCGGTTAGCATGTATTATGAAGAGGTCCATGGCCAGGTTGTATTTGATCTATTAATTGCTGTAGTATGGATGTTCAATGAGCACGAATGGGTCTGGCCGAGTCTATTTGCATACGTCAGGGAAGCGCCGTTACCCCTGAAAGGTACAAGATCTTGCTCAATTCGTAAAAATTCCCGATTCTTCACGTCAAAGCGTAGAAGGAATTGTCGAGAGCCGGTACATTCAGTGTCAGAGACTATTTTCGTGTGTGTCAGACTCGAAGTCAAGTCACTACGAACAGCTAAGGCCAAAGTGCGCTGAGATGAGATATAAATGTATCTACAATACTCTCTCATTTCCCTCGACACTGGTGGCCTCTGCTTACCAGCTATTCCTTACTCCATAAGAGAGGCTTGACTACACATGTATAAACCCCGTTTTCCTTGTTACTCACCACGCTTATGGCGATATGTGATATTTGTCTAGATACCAGCTTTGTTCAGGAAAGCGTACTCGAAAAATAATAACACCAGTCCACAGCCCGACCAGACCAGTTGCGATGTAACACAGCTAAGTAGCCGATGATACTGCTAGTTTCGGCGTTAAATTAGATAGCGTTTGTGTGCAACACGGCTATTGGGCGGAAGGGTTGCACGCGCGTGCAGATATATATATATATTTGTTGGAACATGACCGTATGTACGAATGGGTGGCAATAGCCTATAGGCTATTGATCTACCATTTGTACGGCTAAGCCACATATAAGCCACGCGTAGCGTGGCTGACCATGTGACCTTGGCAGGTCATGTGACTATAGGTTTCGTACGCATAACTATATCTTTACTGGACCTGGCTGTTCGTACGAAGCCTAGAGAGAGATAGACTTAATCGGAAATATATTGTTGTTCATTTGTTATTGCATTTACTTTGTTTTGCTTCATCTCTACGTACGTAGAAAAATCTATTCAACAATATTAGAATTTATGGGAACATATATGCGTACATACACGAACGCAGGCGGGAAAGACGTCGCGACACAGTTGATGGGACACCCGGGAATTACATGATAGATCAGAAATGCAGGAGAGTTTGAATTCCCAGATCGAAATGATACAGGTGCCCGAAATGGTGCTATGAACCTAAGATGAAACGTCTCCAATCCCATCGAAGTCAAGGTTTAGAAGCAGGCAGGCTGGCTGGTTACTTGTGACATCCGCCATTCCTTCATCTTGTATATCATGTACAGCCTTACGCTTTTGCTTCGTCCGCCACGCGAGTCCCTAGTATAGAATCTTTTGATATGACTGAGAGGGGTAGGTGGTATCCGGAATTGTTTCATTGGAGTTGGACGAGTTCAACTAGATTGGGGGGATTGATTAGTTGTGCAATAAGGGGCATAGATGTCGCATGTGCACCGCAAGCAAATAGCCTTACTCACATCCGCAACAATGAGTTGTTGTGTAGCACTGACCTACCAATCGACGAGGTTCCGGAATTATGTAATTCAAGATATTTATTCTCATTTACAGCACATTAATTATTCCGTGGCGTGTCACGAGTAGCTATTAGGACAAACGGATCCAAGTCACGAGGCCGAGTCGATTCATAGATCACTTTGTCGCCTCTATTATCGAATACCACGTGCTGAGCACTACTATTGCTAGGGACAGAGATTTGAATATTGGAATCGCTGATCCGTGGTTAATATCAAACGCAACTTGATAAACAACACAAGAGAACGAGGTGAAGCAATTATGTGAGCATTGGGGCCGTTTTTTATAGTTGTATGTACACAGTAGATTAATTCATTCTATTTTGTTTTCAGAGGGATATCTCAGAACACCAGATTACGCCCGAAGCTGATCCAGAGCTTGGGTGTATTATGCCTTCATGTACGACTGAAGATCCTAGTAGGATCCTATTACATGTATCATCGCACAAGCGACGCCGTTATCACCACCGTGATATGTGTGTGACACTTATCTTACTCTAGAAGCTCCCGTAGAAATCCAAAACACACCCTAAGACATGAAGTGTGGCGCATTAATGATGATTCCCATAAGTACACCACCTACAGTTCCGGCGATTGGGATGGTAAGTATCCAGCCGATCAGAAGGAGAGCGACTCGGTTCCAGTTGACGGCTTTGATGGTGCCGTTGCAGAGGCCGACGCCGACGGTAGCTCCGGTGATGCACATTGATGTAGACACGGGGAGGGAAAATTGAGAGAACAAGAGGACGGTAATGGCGGCACCCAGTTCCATCGAGGTACCTCGACTTGGGGAGTGGTAGGTGATTTTGTTACCCATGACTGTTTCAGTAGTTAGCCATCGATTTTGGCGAGAAAGAACCTAGAGGGGAATAATCTAATACATACCCTTCATGATGTTGTAGCCGTAGGTAATTAGACCGAAAGAGATGGTAACAGCTAGAACACCGAGTTGCCAAGGGGGAACGGTAGCCTTGGACTTGAGCGCGTCACCGGTACTCCACGCAGAGTAGATGACAGCCCAAGGACCGACAGAGTTTCCGATATCATTCGCACCGTGAGCAAAAGAAGCGGTGCAGGCAGTCAGAATTTGCACGAAGGAGTAGAGATGCTCGACTTCGTTCGGGTACTTTGTAGCATGAGCGTAGACCCGCTCCATACGCTTGCCATCAGGTGTTCCATGAACACCGTGCTGAGCAGTGTGAATGTCGTAGTAGAAACCATACATAAGAGCGACAACGACCATGGCGGGCAAGCGAACGAACAACGTCTTGATGTTCTTCAGCTCATAGATCTCACCAGGTCCCATGGGGTTGTCACGGAGAGTGCACATAGCCCAACCAATAGGACCTCGCTTCTTGCATAACGTAGCGTTGTGCTTGGCCATGCCTTCTGCCAGAAGTTCCTGGTAGCTCTTTTGCTTGACCTCAGAGGCGACTAAGTGTTTCTCATCCGTGTTTGAGGCGGCATCACCCTCTTTCTCCTTCAATGACTCAGGTGATCGTGTCGAGTGGTCGTCCTCATCGGGGTCCTGTACGACAGCGTAGTTGCGAACCTTGGCTGTCTCAACTCCCTCAGGGTAAGGACGCTTGAAGAGTAGAGGACCTTTGAGGAACTCCCACCACTTGATCGAGTGGTCCTTCTTGATCACAACGGTGTGAGCATAAGGGAGAAAGAAGATAGCAGAGAGGAGACTGAGTGCAGCACCGCTACCTATGATAACTCCGCCAAGCCAGTATGAGGGCTTCTTAGTCAGACCAAGACTGGGGGATCCCTTGTAGACGATAGAGAGCGTCAAAATGGTCCCGACGATGAAGAAGAAAGCTGGCGAAGTCCAGACAGCCCAGGGAACCGGTTTCCTGCGCATGTGCACGACAATCTTGATAAGCATGAAGATAGTGGCTGCAAAGCCACCAGAGATGATAGGAGCAAGACCCAAGCCAGCAAAGATGGCACCAAGACCCTTTCCACCGTTCCAACCCCATTTGACCTGGTCAGCACCAACAACAGCAACACCGACGCCCGCGACGGCGGAAATGAGCGAGTAGGTAGACGAGACGTGCGTGGAGTTTCGAGTGCACCACATAACCCAGGAAGAGGCAGCAACCAGAGCACATGTGAAAGCAAGCATCTGGACACCAGCGTCGCCTCGGAAAGCGTCAACGGGGATGATACCGTTCTTGATGGTGTCGGCTGTTCGAGCGCCGACCGTGACGGCACCTAGGACTTCGAATACAAGGCCGAAGAGCATGGCCTGTCGGTACGAAATGGACCGAGAGGACACACTGGTTGCCCAAGAGTTGGCCACATCGTCTGTTTAGGGGTCAGTTACACACCACAAGAAACCCATGCTTAAGGCGTCGTGGACATCACTCACTAGCACCATTATTGTAGGCGTCGAGAAGGGCAAAAAGAGTGCCAATGGCGAAGATGTAGTTGTACTGGGGTAGGGCTGGCCACATCTTGTCGGCGAAAAGGGCGATGTCGAGGGGAGAAGAGTCGACAGACGATATCGAGACAAGAAAGAAAGAGCAAGGGAGTCAGCAAGAAGTCGAGGGATGGTGACTGTTATATGCGTCTCCGGAAAGGGAAAATGAGAAAAAGGGAAATATCCATCTGTACAACGTGGGACGGCCTCCCCTGCAAGGCGCATATTGACAGGCCATGCGTTTACTGGTACAACCGTTCAACGTCGATACCAAGACGCCGTTGTATAACAGCAACATGTATCCGACGAAGTACTTACTTAGTCGTATACAGGTAGCGCAACGTTCGCCCCATCAGCTCGCCAGCTAGGGTGGGATATGCACGAGGCAACGTGGACACATGCCCTCAGAGAGGACGACTGTATAAGCAAGGGTCTGGCCGTCGACTAGTGTTGCCAATCTACTAAGTATTGTACCATGCCAGGTTTCTAATCTATCCCGGTGAAGGGAGTGGGTTGCGCCGAGGCCTGGCTAACGTTCGGGAAGGTAGGTAGGGAGCCTTTGGGGTGAAGCCAAACAAGCAGCCAAGCCCGGCCTCTTCTAGAAGCTTGCTTTACCGAGAGCTGTGAGCCAATGGCCTCACCCACGTTCTCGCCTACGCCTACGGGCTGTCCGTGAGCTCTGAATACAAATCCTACGAATGCTGTCAGTACGTACGTTGGCGAGTGACCAGCAGGCTTGGAATTACTTAGTACGCGATGCCCGCTCGGGTAAGAATTCAAGAGTGTGCAAGGCAAGACAGACATGAAATACCTACAGCACATACTTGGTACATATAGTACATACCTGGTTACTGTGTCATGTTGCAGTTCTCATGGATACCTGCATGTAGGTAGTGTAGGTAGATAAGCTAGGTAGGCACAGGGGTCATACCTCCGCCCTATGTACAGAGTATACCACATCCATGGTACGCATACTAGTCGAAGTTTGACGTTGTTCGTCAGAGCCTTGACGGTATGTGTGATGCGGTACTGGATTTCACTATGGTGTTCGCTATTGGATTAGAAAGAAGACGTTAATGTTAGTGGGTACCTGAATCCTGTCCATCTAGATCCTCGCCTGCTACCAAAGGGCTGGGCGGAGCGGGGATTAACGGGCGGCGGGAGGGTTGACAGGGGTTTCCATCCCCTATCTTGCCTAGCGGGCCCCAGATGAGGCTCATTCCATAGCCTATAAGAGATGCCGTATCCTCCACGTGGTCCCGTTCGAGCCTCCTAGTGGATAACTTCCCCCGGATTATAGCGTCAATATGCCAAGACCCTGAACACTTACCAAGGCCACCGGGACTATGGCGTGCTCGGAGAATGATACCAAAGCGCTGATAGTGTAACACTATTAACAGCAGTTAGGTAGGCTGTATCGTATGGATAGAAAAAGTCTTCTCGGTCTCAGAGCCCACTAAGCATAGAATATTGACTTGAATTCGACGATGCTGCCAATAATCTTGATGTATACACTGACTCGGGGCGGTTGCTAACTCTGCGCCATAGCTAGTCGCATCCTGAGGTTCGATATTTGTCCATTCTCTAGGGCACGTGCTCACTGCAGTATTGAATGTTGACAACCCTTGTGGTTTTTTTTTTCATATTACCTACGTAGTAGGTAGTTTTCATACTCAGTAGGACTAAAACGGTCCGAAAGCAGACAATCAACAGGTTACAGGGAACTACCGACCCCCTCGCCCCTATCCCGCCCCAGGCAGGTTAGGCAGGTTAGGCTGTGTAACCTATCTTGTACACCTACTATCTATCACTACTGCCACGGTGTAGCTTGTTATACCAACCAAGTATACCTACCTAAGTAGCCTATAATTAGTACCTCTAGTCTACTATGTCCTGTCTCGCGTCAAACAGCCTACGGTACCTTATTAGGGTTCAGTGGTTATTCAAGACTATACTACCTACAGTAGGTACCTATAACAAATGTCCAGGCGTATAGGTATGTTTTTGGCATACCAAAAGACGTCTTCAAGCGGAATCATTCGATCCTCTGGGCACCTGTGATAAGACCTGGCTCGAGGCCGACTGCTATCCGCCCCTCAGGTCCACATGCTCGTTTTCAATACTACATAGTAAGTTTTACCACAGAGCTTGGCGTTGTTCAGCTCCGGGTTGAAATCCCACCATACTTGTCAATAGAAGAGCATTTCTATATGTATCATGTACTAAGTACTACATATGTCAGAATCTTGGACCAACAACATAGCTAGGCATCCTTCGACTTTTTTTTTTGGACAGGGTGAATGAAGTGCAGGGGGGTTCCTAGGAGCTGCATATGATCACCAGGCGACATGCAGAAAAGCACAACGCCGCTTTCTCTCTACTACGTATATGCAGCCATACTATTAGTATAAGCAACTACTATACACTACATCACCCTAGCCGCGGTACAGAAAGAAAGACAGCAGCCATGTGTCTTGCCTGTCTCAGTCAGTTTACAGTAGACCTTCTGCGTTTAGAAATGCTGTGCGACTCTATCTTCAGCATAGCCTCTTCTGCCTACATATCAATGTTAGCCGAACCAGTGCATGTCGAGGCTTTGTGCTCCGCGGCAAAGTACATATGGTTCCGGCCGTATCCGTTAGCCGCGAGACCAAATTTCGCATCGAGTCATTGGATAAATGCTAGGTCTAATAGCTTACTGGCGCAGGAAGTGGCCGTACGGCTGTCAAATTTTGATTGGCCTCGACGCTGATTGAGGTGCGTCTCGCCAAGAGCCAATGAGACCTGGCTCAAGTCTCGTATTATATACTACATAGGAGATACATTATAGACCTACTCGCCAAGTTCAAAGAGTGCCTTGCCAGTGTCGCGTTTCGCTGATGATCTGTCGCGTAATGGGTGGCTTGTGAAACCATAAACCCGGAGTTTGGATGACCACGTCCATCATCATCAGACAGCCACGGTGTTGTTTGTTTCTGAATAACGGGATTGAATGGTATCCTCGAGAGGAATTTTACCGGCATCCAATCCTATCATCTATGGACAACACGCGCACCGTACTTACAGCCGGGAGCTCGTCGGCCTCTTGGCACCAAGAAATGCTAACGTTTGGCATATGTAATAATGATCACAAATGAGACATTTTAGTAGTTTGCCTGTTAAGCTGAAGCCCACGAAGGTGGTCTCCTTCCATCCACATGGTGGCGTTCTGGGCATCGTAGGAATTTCGAGCCAAGACGCTATTGAAGTTTTCTAGAATCTATCAGACTCAAGAATACCTGTGAATACGAGTCTTCCAAGGATTATCGTTTTTGTCAAGCTTGTCAACTTCTTGATAGGTCGACAGATCACCTCTACTACGTAAGTGATCGAGACTGACTTTAGTCATAGCAATAGGAGAGCAGAATGAAATTTTATGATAAGACCAGAGTACCGACACAGTCCATTTGATTTTTGAACCGCTTTAGACTCACTCAAGCCCCCCACTATCTCGGTTGTAGTTTATCCTTAGTCATTCAGAGGGGGTTATAGTAATTCGATTCTACAATCTATGCTTCCCTAGAATTCGGATCCCGAAATTCTTCCCCGGACGCCCTTACGTAGTATGTATATTTCCTATGTTCTTGATGCATTGGCCCCTGCCACCCCACGTTCTAACTCCATCGATCAGCTCAGGCCTCAGTGCGCCACTGAAATCACATGATCCTCTACTCAAGACCTCTTCCAGGATGCTTGGATAGTTCCTGTAGGAGTACTGCACAATAACTTAGCTGCATACTTAATTAGTATGAAACTCCCAGCACATAGTGATCTAAAATTACTTCTAGACTGTTTATGAGCATACACTAGCCTAGCTGCGACTACGGCAGCACAATTACGGCTCGCCTATAATATTTTTTTTGCTGCCTTGCATAGAATTTCTGTGTAGCCATGCCACTGCTTTGTCTTCATTGTTGCACATGTCTTATGTTTAATTCAACATCCTCTATAATCTTTCAAAAACCTGATGCTCTTTTTTCCTCCCTTTCACTCATTTTTTCCAATGTATTTTTAATCTTTGAATGTCATATGAAAAAAAAATTAAAAAAATAAAAAATAAACCAGAAGCTAGTAATCTCTATTGTTAGCCTTGCATGTCTGCCTTATCTCCCCTTCTTTGTCTTTGGGGAACACACGTCTCATCGGACAAGGACAAACTAAGCTAATGTATTTGGGGAAGTGTTTTCACCCCTTTTGGGTCATTGACAGTATATCCTGCGACAAGAAAGGGTTTATTGATTGACTGATGGTGTTTGGTGAGGTTTAACGTTATGAGGGAGCGTCGCGTAGTAGAGCCCCAAGCCTCCTAAAGAGAATAGAGACAGGGCGGACTGTCCGCTATATGATAAATTCTAGATACATGCAGTGGCCACAGAGGCCATTCTCGCTTCGAGGGTCTGTTAGGTCATAACCCCATATCCAGGACTACCGTGTCTTGCGCGTTCTTTTGTCCTAAGTCGGCTTAGCTGTAGATGTCCCCGTACTGATTTGTGTGGGTGACTAAGAGTGCAATTTATGCTCTTAACCCCTTTCCGTCGTCACACCGCGATAGCCTTAATTGTAGGCATTTTTAGGTTGAGGCTCTTCCAGTATGCAGCCGTTAGCCGCTAGTTAAAAGGAGAATCGCGGGGAAAGTGGGCAGTGATTGAAGGTTAAGACTAAACTCGGGGATATCATCCTTTTTGACATATTGGAGAAAATCCCACGGTCTTTTCTTTGGACGGATGAGTGAAGTAAAGTTTTATAGTAAACACTCAGAATAATAACCTTGATTCCCCTGGCACGGACCTTTCACGGCGGGATATAGAAAGTGACTCTTGCTCATGGTTAAGAAAGACTGTTCCTGGTGGATTTGTGAGCGTCTTGTTATTGCTATTTCGTAGATTAATGGCTTAGAATATATAATCATGAATCACAAGTCTGCCCAGATACTTTTTCATCTTCAAGCGTGTATAATCTCCTATGTCCATCATTGAAGCATGATATTCACTGTAGTCAGCGGTGTAAACAAACCAAGTCGCGTTTAAATCTTTTATAACTATTGTACCTTACGTACCGATAGCAAACTTGATTAGAGCTGGCAATAGCAATAACGGCCTTTAATTACTCTACGCTGGGTATATGTTGGTACTACGCGTAAGTAGGTACCTAGGTAGTTATTAGGGTTATCTCTACGTCTACTCAACCAACCAACCCTAACCGAGGCTCTCTCAGGTAGATTCATCCTAACCCATCCCCTACCAGTGGGCATTATTCATCTGTACCCTCGAGCACAAATATAAAATTGCCTGCCTCCCTTTCTCTCCTTCCAGGGTTCCTCATAAAATAACTCGCTTATCCCACACGCACACACTTGACCTCCTTCCATCACTGGATGCAACCAACACTGACTTATATCTCAATCTACTTCTGGTCTTTCAACAGCAGACTTGTGAATAATATAAGATACCGTACACCGCTAGCCCCAGACATAAGGTAAAGCCATCCCAAGAACTCCGCTCTAATCTGATGCCCATGGCCGTGGGTCCTTCTCAACGATCCATCCACCTAGTATTGCAAGATCCCTCGTGCATCCCAACAATGACACATCTACTAACCAGGAATACACATTGTCCAGTACCAATTCAATTTGTTCCTAAAATGAAGGATACCGAACGAGACCCCGACCAAGCTGCTGTTCCAAGCACGTATGTGTCTACTTGGGACAAGATTATTATAGCCGACGGGCGGACTCAACGTGCGAAGGAGGCATCGATGTCAGGTGCCCATCACAACAACACCAGGGGTATCGTTATCGCCGACGGGCACACTGAATATGGTAAAAAGGCACCTATGCCAGGTCCCCATTACAACAATACCAGGGGGATCGTTATCGCTGATGGGCGGACTCAACGTGCAAAAGAGGCGTCTATGTCGGGCTCCCATCACAAGAGCACCAAGAGCATCGTTATCGCCGACGGGCACACCGAATATGGGGAAAAGGCATATATGCCAAACCCCCATCATGAAAGCACCGACAAGGCCTGTAACAGCAAGACGACAACATTTGTGGATGGGACAACGTTACCAGACCCAGAATATTTTGCAGGTATGCCAAACGGTGAGCACAAATAGCCCTGTGCAAGAATCCTTCAAACAAGTTAGTAACAGGCCTGTACAAGAAATCTTACAAGAAATCTTCGAAGAAGACAGATACGTAACTGGACAACTCCCCGTTCAAGGTAGACATGGCTCGGCTCAAGAGTTCCGGTTTGCCGACTTGCAGAGTTTCAAGGATAATTTTACGAATCTCACACGTGGGATTGCGAATCAGAATAGAGAGAAAGGCCCATATGCACTCGATGACAAGAGTTTGTCTTCCCAATTGGGCACCACTGTGACTAATTCGCACCCAAACGACACATTCGACGACATCGAGGATCAAGCCGAATACAATGCTCCGGGCAATCGCGGAAAGGATTTAGTATTCAAGGAGGACATTGATATGTTAGTATTCTAGACCCTCTGCCCCATCGATATGCCTCAGAGCGATCATTACCTTATCAATGCGTGCCTGCCATTGTTGCCTCCGCAAGCTTCTGAAACCGTTCACCCTATTTGTGACGAGTGGCAATCATTGACTCTCTATGTTCCTTAATAGTTATGGTGTATCAGACGACGAAACATCCAATCGCAAGGATACCAAACCAGAACAGGGCCGAACTGCCTCCAAGCGAGAAGATATGCCAGTGCACGAGATGCGCTCTCGAGGTGTCTCGCCTCAAGCAAGTGGCCACCAGCGAGATAACTCCGTAAGTCTTCTAAGTGCAACTTTCTCTTCTCATCCTGTCTGTATCCAAGAAAAGAAAAGGCACATTCTTAAGCTAGCGCCATGGTGTTTTATAATGAGCGAAAGAGCTGTAGACCTCCCGGGAAATGACAATCACTAATTTCGATCGTGGTAGTGGACATCGTCTACGACCTGGGAAAGCGATGCTGAGAAAGTGCGCAAGCGATGGGCGCAGATCAAGAGGACCATGGCAGCCAGTGGTTTCGATAAATCGCCCTTCGCGCCACAAAGTTTCCTTGAATATATCAAGATCGAGCTCACGACGATAGAATCGGAACTTAAAGCGGTTAAAGAGCAGCTGAAGCAATATGAAGATCGTACAAGAAGGGAACCAGAGCAACACCCTGGGTTTTTCCACATTCCGAAACACGAAACTGGCCGGGTGAAGAACTTCTGCGAACGCTTACAATACCTCCCCCGCTCAAACACATGGAACTATGCTGTGTTACCTAACGAATCGACCTGGCCAAGGTGGGATGCGCTCGAGGCCGGCGACAGGCGTGCACTGCAAGGTGGCAGCCGCGGCTTTCCCTTCCCGCACGGGTATAAGCTTAACGACGAACCAACCCAGGAGCTCGAGTTATCTGAGATACACCCTCTGACCCGGCAGCGCATTGAAGATATATGGAATATGGATTGAGTGGATTGCGCGTGTCCGATTCTTGGAGAATAGGAATTTCCAGCGTCGCGTACTATTTGACGTATAACGCCTTTTCACCTTGGTCAGTGGCCAGTTCGTGCCCATATTGCTGGTTATGACGTGTAATGATAAGAGTGATTGTTAGTTCTGATTTGATTTGGTCGATGAAATCTGAGAAAAGGGAGAAAGGAGAAAAAGGATCGAGTGTAAGTGTAAGATAGCTGAGTCTTTGTTTTTCTACTGCTAGTCTTCTTGTGGACCTACTCGGTAATCAGAAAAGGGGAGAAGAAGGGGTGAGGGGCGATAGGGAGCAGATTCTCTGCGAATTTCACAACGGAGCTAGGAGTAGCTAGGAGTAGCTAGGCCAACAGTACTCACACCCGTTGAATGAATGGTTCCTGGTATGAAAGCTACCTGGTAACATGATACCGACTTGGTGAGCTATAAGGCAATATTCTAATGGTAATCACTTGACCCGTTTGGCAGTTGACAGACAGTACCTAACATGTGAGTGAGATTGATATGTGATTAATTTGATAGACAGACAGTGCGGTATACTTTATCCGGGTTGGTTTGAAGTGATTAATATGGGTTTAGTGAAGTAGGAGGTAGACTTTGATTAATATACAAGTGCTTTCAATAGAGATGTAATCTTGGAAGTCTGCTTCGTCGAACCAGCTGAGCGAGCTGAGTAAGGGAGGCTGAAAAGCACAGACCATTGTTTTGGCTTGGCTCTAAAGACCCTAATCGTAAAGTGGATATGATTACATAAGGTAGTGAGTGCCTCCTAGCGGCAGTACGAAGGCGCTAAATTCCGAAGTTCTTCCGAAAGCGCCCACACTGGATTTGCAAATTCAAGTCCAATGCTATTCCAACTCCATTTTACTTTCTCGTGAACTTTTTCGTGCCGCCTCCCTCTCCCGCCCAAACCACACACCTTTTTCGGTCGATTGCCATAAACATCAGGTAAGTGTGATCTTTATTTTCTGCGATAACTGTCATTGCAATCGATTCTCCAAACTGTTTGGGTTTGCTGGCAAATTGTGCTGGAGATTTGCCTTCTCGCCGCAAACTGATCGTTGCTGTTCATCCCACCTCCCGCCTCCCACCACCTACCGTCCTCCTGCTAACCACACACAATTTTTCCTGGTAGCAGCAATCATGGGTATCTCACGAGACTCACGCCATAAGCGTTCCGCCTCCGGTGCAAAGCGAGCTTACTACCGTACGTCCCCGCCATGAAATGAAACGTGTGTCCCTTCCCTCACAGGAAGGACGCTCGTGTAATATCGAAAGCCCGTATGCATTATGAGGCTGGCTTTCGTGCCGCCTGCATGACCATACGTTCTGACCTCTTCACCAGGGAAGAAGCGCGCTTTCGAGGCCGGCCGTCAGGAGGCCAACACCCGTATCGGCCCCAAGCGAATCCACACCGTCCGCACCCGCGGCGGCAACCACAAGTACCGTGCCCTGCGTCTCGACTCCGGCAACTTTGCCTGGGCCTCGGAGGGCTGCACCCGCAAGACCCGTGTCATCGTCGTCGCCTACCACCCTTCCAACAACGAGCTGGTCCGCACCAACACCCTGACCAAGTCCGCCGTCGTCCAGGTCGATGCCGCTCCTTTCCGTCAGTGGTACGAGGCTCACTACGGCCAGCCCCTTGGCCGCAGACGCCAGCAGAAGC
The DNA here is from genome assembly GCA_022495085.1 of Xylaria sp. FL1042. Lineage (NCBI taxonomy): Eukaryota > Fungi > Ascomycota > Sordariomycetes > Xylariales > Xylariaceae > Xylaria > Xylaria sp. FL1042. The sequence continues at coordinate 71,883 of MU380201.1, forward strand.
AGGGAAAGACCGACGACGAGGCTGCCAAGAAGAGCAGCTCCGTCGAGAAGAAACAGGCCGCCCGCTATGCCGCCCAGGGCAAGGTCGAGCCCGCCATTGAGAAGCAATTTGAGGCCGGTCGTCTCTTCGCCGTTATCGCCAGCCGACCCGGCCAGAGCGGTCGCTGCGACGGCTACATCCTTGAGGGCGAGGAGCTCGCCTTCTACCAACGTAAGCTGCACAAGTAGATGCGGTCTGCGTCTGCTATGTGAACAGGGGAAGAAACACGCAGAGGATGAAAAGAACCCGAGGCTGGAAGGTTCACCACGAATATGAGTATGAGGTCATTGCGACGTTACCCGCACTGGAACTGGTGTTCACGGATTCTGGTCATTTTCAGCATGGGAAGGGATCGCTTCTATTAGGTTAAGATCAATAAAAGATCGCCGAAGAGGCATTTGTGACAATATGATGTTTCTGCTTTTTTTTTTTTTTGATTGAAATCACAAAACTAGTTCTAATGTGTGTGTCCGTGTATGAGTGTTGATCGTGACATGTTGACTCGTGATATCAAAAAGGTAAATGAGTCCTTGCAACAGTCATTGATCTTGTAGAATTAGATTAGATGGTTGTTGATTCTAGGATGCGCAACTCCTCGCTTGCCCGATACTAGACATTTTCGGATGCTTGGGTAGAGTGAGTGACCACCTAGTGGACCAGACGGGCTAGTGGACCACTTTTCCCACCAAAAGTCACCAACTTCAACAGTTAATATCTCAGTCAATAAAATAGGTAAAAATCTTTTGACGTTATAATTGAAGAGCCTAAAACTAAAATAATATATGAAAAAATTGACAGACCTTCCGGGCGCGTCTAGCGGAGTTAAAAAAATAGAAATAAAAATATAACATTTTATTATATAAAATACTAATAAATCTGTTAATATAAAAGAAAATTATTAAAAATTAATAAAACACCGTATACAGCTGTAATTAAGGTATACTATAAAGAAAAATCTAAGGAATCTAATACTATAGTTAAATTATTTTTCCGATTTTTTCTCGTTAAGAAATTACTAAATAAAAAATATACACTTAAAATTTTTAGTGGTAAAAGTTCTTACTAAAATATCGCAGCTAGAAAAAATCGGAAAAATAATTCAACTATAGCATTAGATTTCTTAGATTTTTCTCTATAGCATACTTTAATTACAGCTATATACGGTGTTTTATTAATTTTTAATAATTTTCTTTTGTATTAATAAATTTACTAATATTTTATATAGCAAAATGTTGTATTTTTATTTCTATTTTTTTAACCCCGCTAGACGCGCCCGGAGGGTCTGTCAATTTTTTTTTATATTATTTCAATTATCTACTTTCTACCTATAGTACCGGCGTCTTCGTAGCTATTTTATTTATTTAATTATTTGTTGTTGAAGTTGGTGGTTTTTGGTGGGAAAAGGTGGTCCACTAGCCCGTCTGGTCCACTAGGTGGTCACTCACTCTAGATGTCTCTATATGCGTCTATACAAAACTAACTAGAGCTTTTTCTTCTTTTCTTCTTCCTTTTTCCTTCTCCCCTCTGGGAAAAGTGAGAAAGATGGAGAGTCTGGATAATTACTCTTCCCTATGACTTAACCGCTATAAGAAAGAGCACATCTTACTTCTCCCTCCGAATACGTTGACTGACGATCCGAACATTACTTTGTTCACTAGTAGAGCTTGACACATATATGGCTCGGCGTTATGTTCATTGCGCTTTACTTAAATGATTGCTACTCTTATCAGAGGTAAGTAGAGAGGGCAATTCATCTTACATTCGTGCAGTATTGCGCGGCCTATATATATACCTATGCAAACATAGCATACCACCTTGCCCCTCGTCTCATTTATGTTCTTCAAAGTTCATATCATGAACTCGTTGTTCTCCTATTTATTGGGCTGAGTTTGTGAGGCGCTGCCCCATCTGTGCTATCTTTGCAGCCTTTCTTTCTCGTTTCCTTTACCGAAACTGTGGAATGGTATCGAGATAAAACACGGTCGTACTCAAGCAGCATCTATCCGATGCTCTTGTCCTTTACCAGTATCAACGCCGAGGATGCGTAAAAATCATGCCGATGCGTCCTGATGCATGCGTACAAGTAAATTACCAATAAGTGATAAAAACTGTACTGGTACCAAAAAAAATAAAAGAAGTTTTTGCCCACATCCAATTACTGAATCCCGCTTAGCCTGTGTCCCCTTCGTTATGACGATTCGTGTCTCAAGGCTCCGCGGCTGAAGGGGATATCTCCCGTCAGAACACGAGGCTTTTACAGGCGATAAATACGCATTAACCGTCGAGAATCTAGTTTGATATTCGCGGCAGCGCAAAACTTTCGAGCCTTCAAGCAAACTGGCGTTTGAGATCCTGCCATTTTCTGCTGAGTGCCTCATGTTGGGCATTAGTCTGTGGTAGGATTAGTACGGCTAATGAAGCGAATTTGGAAAGCCCAGGTTTGACATACCTCCGCATATTGCATCTTCGTTTGTACAAGTTGCTCCTCCAATTCTGACAGTTCCTTCTCAAGCCGCTCATTCTCCTGGTGTACTTTCTCATTCCGCTTCATGAGATCGTCACGCTCCAGTTGCCAAGCTTGCTCGATTTCTTCCGGTTGTTTCTCAATCACGATACGGAGCTCCTTGACCTGCCCAGTGAGACTCTCATTCTTGTCCTTTAGTTCTTCGTTCTCAACCTTAGTATGAATGAGATCATTCGCCATATCTGCTTGCTCACGATCGCTAACTTCAATCCGTTCTTCTAGTTTACGGACTTTGATGGCGAGGCTCACGTTGGCGGTCCTAAGCTGCTCTAGCTCTTGCTCTCGTTCCTTTTCTAAGCGTGTTTTCTCCTCCCATTCTGTAGCATAAGCTTTGAGGAGTTCTGGTGTAAGCTTGATCTCACAAGCATCGCGAATTAGTTGGTCAGCTCGATATACCTCTTTGTCAATGTTAGAGGAGCTGCTACCGAAGAACCCATTTTCGAGGATACTGCCAGCGCTCGGTGACTGATCAATGTAAACATCAAACAGTTTGTCCTTCAAGAAGGTAGTCAATTGCGCCATGTCTGACATACCACGAAGCGTGGAAGAATTCTTTTGCATAAGAACTACGCCAAATCGAATGATGGCGGATAAGCCCTCGGAAAGTATAAGGTCGTAGATCCTCAGAACTAATTGTAGGGGAAATCTATAAGCAAACAAGGTAAGGAACCACTGAGTGGCATAGAGATGAGGCGATATCCCCCGGCGATGCAAATGACAATATAGCGCGGGGTCCAAATCTTCTAGTATGCGCTCAAACTGATATAGGTGCATGTGGAGTCCCGGCATGTCCTGGATGAATAGGTCACGCAGCTTGTACTGGTTCATGAGGCGTACTAAGAGGCAAAACGCTTCTTCCTCGGGCATGTTAAATAGGAGAGGCATGATGAGGAAGTTCATGCCCTGGGCATATCCCACGCCTTCGTCGTAAAGTGCATAAGCTTTGCACACGCCGAAAAGGCCGTCTTGGAGGCCCGCAGCAGCAGCATATTTGGAATAACTTGTCCTGGTACCAAGATCCCTTCGGATAGTCTTTTCAAGCTTCTGCAGCGCCACCGCATCCTCCTTCCCCTTCTTCTTCTTCTCTAAAGCGGCTAGTGCTTGGGCTTTTAGAGCAGCTTCGGATGGTTCAGGAGGGGTCCCAGGTAATCGCTTTCCATTCCCACCAGACAGCTCGGACTTGGTGGAAGACGCAGACGAAGCCGTAGGCTCTTTCTCAGTGCTCAGGTTACCACCACTGGTGATACTCGCCGCAGTGCTATTGCTGTTTCTGTTCCTATCTTTCTCGGTTCCCCGAGACACTAATTCTTTGTAGACCATCTCCAATTCTTCATTTTTGCTTTGAGCCAGGACTTGCCAAACGACACCACGAATGGCGTTGGGGATGCCAGTTGCAATTGCCCGATTCAATTCCTCAGGGCTTGTGCGAGCAACAGCGGCCGGCCCTTCGTAGACAACGGACTGCCATAGATCCCAGTCAACGGGAGTGTCTGCCATTGCGGACGGTCCAGCCGAAACGCCTGACACAGTGCCTGGAGCTAAATTGGTATCGGCGTTTTGTGGCAGTGGTGACACTGGTGGCTGAGTATTTGCTGCGTCGGCGGCGTCTATCCCAGGAGTCACGATGCTTGTGGTGGACGATCGCGGAATTAAATTCGCGACAGCGATTTGGGGTTGCTCGTCATCGCTTGGATTTAAAGATATGCCGGCCTCTTCTCGTAGACGTACCATTTTGAATCTGTCCCTTAGGCTGTTTCTTGACAGACGAGGCCCTCCATTCCCACCTGCCGATTCATGCTCTTCTTCCAGTTTGCTTAGCATCATTTCAGGATTGCTGGTTAGTGTGGTTATTGAGCTTCCGGTATTCCGCCTAGGGGAACCCGTGCTGGCCAAAGCTGGTGCAGTGACGGCTTCTTTGTGGCCAGAATTTCGGGAGAGCCAAGAAAAGGGGCTTGTGATCTTCCGGGTAGGGGGAGGTGGAGGAGCGGGCACCGTTGCGTCGGTGGGCGGCGCAACGGGACTCGTTTTCGGAGGGGACTCAGCATTCGATGGAGACCATGGCATGGCAGGTAGGGAGGACGCGATATTGCTAAGAGAAAGCTTCTTTGTGGGCTGCTTCGCTACTTCTGGCACTGCTTGTTCCTCTAGTTCAAAGATTAGCCAATGCATCCTACACATGTGAAGTCCTTCCGGTGCAACCAACCTTTAGGCTGCTCGCTCGAGGGGCCATCACCAAGATCCACATTGTCCAGAGAAGCTTGTGAAAGCCGCTTTGAAGTCCTTGCCGAGTCCGTGGCAACGGTTCTAGTTCCTCCTATGTCGCCCGGATTCTCGATGGCGTCGCTTACCGTATGGCCGTTTGGCTTCTCTGTGTCTACTTGGTCATTTGGTGTATTGGGAGTATCACCATCAGCGTCGACGCTACTCGGGAGTGGGGATTTCGGCTGGGTAACTTTGCGATTTGTGAGCGACCGGACAGACCCCGTGTCAATAGCATCTTCGAAGGTGTCCTAGAGGTGCATGGAGTCAGTCCAAATGTGCCTCCAGCGTTACATGCAGCAGGTAGCATAGGGGTGAGCGACGATGGGTTTGGCGGGTGGGCGCTTGTAGGCCATTTCTCTACGTACCGTCTCCTTGTCCGAAGCTGCTGGCGAATCGTCGAGCCGGGACACCGTTTCAGAGGCAGGTTCCTCGAGATTCGACATATTGCCAACCGACGTGAGATCAAGCTGGAGACGGGAGCAAAAGTGTCTTTGAGAATGGAGGTCGAAATCAAAAGGAGGATCGCAAGGGGCCGGAGACAATTTTGTACAGTATAGCACTCAAGACGCCCTTCCCATTAGCAACCAAGTACCAATGGGACTACCAATAAGTATTTTTGGATGGTTCGGCGTTGGGGAAGGCTGATGTAGAGGTGCAGGCAATGCAACGTCGAGTGAGCCCAGGGGTTCGTGAACCGTCGACCGGGTGAGCGGATTCGAGAAGGGCAGCACGGAGAAGGGGGGGAAAGGAAAGACAGTGAGAACAAGATATGCAAAGGTATCTAACGTCGGTGGTACAGCTGCATGTATATTACGATGGCTGGCTGGCTGGCTGGCTGTGAGCAAACAGCATGAACAAGTAAAATTGAGGTACTCTCACGACGTTTGTTCCTTTTCTGCTTCTACTGCTGTTCGTTCCTGTTAGGAGAGGACGCAGCGCTGTAAGTGCCTGCTGTTACCCGCTGTTACGGTACCTGCCTGCCTAATGCGCCTAACCTACAGTGCATTATTGGTCAAGTGCCTACAATCTACAAAAATATGGACGGTAATTACTACAGCCCACAGTAGGGACCCCTGCGCCGCCGCGCGCCTCTGCACGCCTCTCTGCACCATGTGCCTGCATTTGGTTCTCTAGCGCGATCTACGGCAGTATTACTGACTGAACAGTTACTTACTTACCTCTACCATGCGTAAGGTATCGGGTATCGGATATTGGATATGTGGGTTGGCGAGTATTTATAAAGTGTAAATAAACGATCAAGTATCAATTCCACCTCAAAACTGCTACTTGATGGTTTTTACATTCATTGACATAAACATCAAGGCAAAATGTATTATTGGAAAAGGTGAATGAATGCTGCTTAATTGACTGTCATCTACAACTACTAGGTGTGTACCCAAAGTACTTACTTATGTACCTATGTAGGGCAAGCTGTGTCTGGGGCATGGTAAGCTTAGCTTAGCTTACCTAGCTGTAGAAGAATCACGTAGTGTAAGTAAATTTAGGTGATGTTTGTCACACAACAGGCAAACAGCAGCATTACAGAAGGTGTATTGAAATCATAGGAAAAATAACCATACAATAAAGTAGCATATTATATACTATGACATGAAAAGAACTATCTACCGGTATCTTAATTGTACGGGCAATATACGTAGTGGTAACAGGAAGTTAAGTTGGCCCTTTATTTTACCCCTGTTTAGTAATACTTGGCCTAGTGAGTGTTTTAGATGCAGCTAAAGTCCCGGTGTGGCGCTTTGTTTCATGCAAACAATGTTGTCCAATGAAAACTACCTACCTAGGAAGTGCCCCCAGCCATCCATTCATTCATCGCCTAACTTGACAACGGTATCCGGTAAAATCCACCTCTTGTAAAAAAGGAGAGTCCAAACTAGGAGCAAAACAGTTTGTCCTCGGTGAGACTCGAACTCACGACCTTAGGATATCCCAACGTTTGGTTGAGTCACTTTAATATGAGACCTACGCGCTAACCAACTGCGCTACGAAGACATCACTGACATTATAATGTGCAAAAAAACATGATAAAGATGCGCTCACACAGCTTCTTATGTACTCGGTAAATTGTTTAGGCGGGAACTCTTCATGACAACGACAACATGCTACCTCGAAGTCTCTACTATGGATACTCCTATTGAAATCGAACCTCACCCACGCGTGAATGCCAAGGGAATATTCACTGCATTACCAAGACATGACTGAGTCGTTGTTGTAACCCCTGGTCGTGATACAAGGACGACGACATGGCCCTCACGACCTGCCATCCACCATCCGGCTGAGCTCGCGTCGTATGCTATCTCTCGTCAACATGCCGGAGGGACTCAGACGCCTCTATTCCTGCCGATCGCCTTCTGGGACTCGCCCCAAGTGAATATACAATTCATGCCATGTGACGCCACGGGCCGCTGTGCGGCGCTATGCTGGACGGGTAGTAGGTAGGTAGTCAGAGAGGTAGTCAGAGGGCGTAGTTAAATGCTATTCGTGCTAGCGGGTGCCAGTTGCCCCTTTTCGGGATCTCGGCTATGAGAAACGTCTGGCGCCAACGAAGCTTAAAATTTTGCGGCACAATAAAACTTTGGGTTGAAGGCGGAGAATAAACATCGGGCCGAAGATCGAGACGGCTTCATCGAGATACTCCCGAGGCTTGAAGCATAGCTGCCAGGAAGCGCCCATCCACCCGTCGAGTCATGCCCACTCCACGTTTCCCCAGCATCAGCGATGACATAACCATTGGATTCGAGAGGGAGGCCTATACTATAATAGAAAAGTAGAAAGACGGCGGTCCAATGCGATGAGGCCTCACCACCTCTAGCTCAAACCTTAACCAGATATTTGGTGTTCTGGGGCATCATCGAAGGACATGGCGTAATCGAGGCTACTATATATTACCAAAAAAGCCGCGGTTACCATCCTCCATTGTGCCATCAACTTCGTACTGTCACCAGAATTTTGAGGATTTTGCCTCCAGGGACATCACAACGCACTGAGAGAACTACGCAGTATTAGTTGCAAGTAGAAAGGCGTCTTACAAAAATTGAACAGCGTTATTTTTTCGATCTTTCCATTCGAAACACGGTGATACTTCGACGTTCTGCGTCTTGCAGTATTATCAGTTGCCAGCAGAACGGAATCTCAGTAGTTCAGCAGTATTCCGTATTCGATCGTGCGATTCACAACACACTGGGATTTTAATAATCTGCGCCTCGCAATATTAGTTGCAAGCGGAGTGAAATCTAAAACGACTTGACAGTGTTGCTTCTTCGATCCTTACAGTCGCTCATTAAGGGGCTTCCGGCCTACGACATCCGCCACCAGCCATGTCGGGCGAGCATGGGGCGATCAACGATACGATATCGCTCCCGATGGCAATGCTTCTCGCTGGACTCTTCGCCATTTCCCAGTGGAACAGTCTCGAGATTTACATCTCCATCTTCCGCACGTTCCGTCGCCGCCGGGGGCTTTATTTCTGCAGTGCCCTAATCGCGAACACGGGGATCCTGCTGACCTCCCTGTTCTGTCTACTGCGGTTCTTCGACGTCGCCCCTCCCGGCCTCATGTCTATCTTCGTCGACGTTGGGTGGTGCAGTATGGTCACGGGACAGTCTCTCATGCTATACTCGCGCCTACACCTTGTGATGTGCGACCCGAGAAAGCTGCGTTGGGTGCTCTGCATAACCATGTCCATCCTACTGGTTATTGAGATCCCGGTAGCTACATTATTCGTCACAAACACCTACGAGGTCAATAATGTTGCGGTGGCCACCGCGTTCGATATGATAGAGAAAACGCAGCTAGTGGTCATCGGCATAGTGGAATCTGTATTGTCGGGGCTGTACCTGTATGAATGGGCACGTGTGCGGAAGGAGCTAGAGATAACCAAGGGTCGTAAGGCCCATGTAGTGTTTCATGAGCTTATAGGGCTGTTTCTTGTGGTTATTGCGCTGGACATATCTCTCAGTAAGTTCAAGTCGAAGCTTCTCATCCATTTCATGGTATCTACAACCCGAATTCAATCCCTCAGAACTTATGACAAGTTGTGTTTTCTCATCCTTAACATAAAGGGGATTGTTATGGGTTCTCGATATTAATTACCACATCAATCTAGTTGTCCTTCAATTCTCAAATCTATTTCAAGTACAAGTCACCTATAAGCCTTTGGTATACAGCATCAAGCTCAAGGCCGAAATATACGTCCTCAACAATCTCGCGAAGCTCGTTATTTGCAGAGACAGTTTTCAAAACGGACAACTTTTCCGGAATAATGCAATGCCGCTCACTTCAACGGTTACGACCGACGATGGCGCATGGCGGTCGCGGCACACACACTCGCTAAGTGCTGCAGGTGGGGTGGATAGTAGGCATGGAAGCGAAACTGGCACAAAGGCTGGATCTCTTTCAACTATGCCGACGGGGCAAAGCTGTACTCTAAAATTGCCGAGAGATGGATTGAGTATATGATGCTCTGGGCGATGACATAACTCAAATTCAAAAATCAAGAAAGCCGGCGAGCGTATAGACTTTCCACAGCATAGTTACATAGAGCATAAACATACCACTTTTCTGCCTAAACTGCGTACTAGCATAGACCAACGAGAGCTGACGATGTTCTATAACATTATTATCCCGCTTCATCTATGTCTGTTGTTTATTCGCACGTTATTCTACCTGGCGACGCGGCCAATCTTACACTCTCTTGGAGTATGGCTTATTTCACTTCCTTCGTATCCAGCACGGAAGGCTACGGGGAAGGTGATGCTGTGCGTTAAATCTGCCATGAACAGTTCAGGGCCCTGCACTTAGCGTTGAGTACATCAATACTATTAGGATAGCAATTAATGGTTACAGTAAGGAGCCTATTTTAAAATATCTTAACATGTATGGTACTTAACATGGCCGACCTCTCAAACATCAAGATTTAGTTAGAATATGTAGATGGCCCCGGCGACCAGTCAGCCTGTTCAAAGATCGCAAGTATTGATTCAAGCTGGGATTTTAGGTTCCTAGAGACTTCTAGCAACCACTTGCGATTGATCTTTGCCAAGTCCGTCCCTCCCAGATTGCTTGCGATCTCCAAGTCCTCGCGGGCATTGATGACACTCTCGAAATTGGTGACTAGTGACTCGACCTTGCGCCCAACTGCAAGTAGAGCAAGGCGCTTTTGATAGAGGTCGTCTGCCTCCGGGAGCTGATAGACTCCGAGCGTAAAACGGGCCGCCTCCGGGCCGTGGGAAGATCCAAAGTATACCGCGGGGCTCTTTGTCATATTATATAGTAAAGCGACCTGGCTTTGATGAAGCATGGCAAGATTAACGAGACGCGGGTAGCCGCTATCGCAGTGGGCACAATTTAGGTAGTTCACCGCATGCCTGGAAACTTGGTGGAATGATAAGAGAATCTCGTCGAGACCAACCTTTCCGGGCTCTACGCTAGCAAGGGTGAGTCTACTCAGGAGATCCTGGGTCAATCTAGGACAGTCGCATGAGTTTGATGATGAATCAGCTAAACGGTACCCAGCGATTTCGTCGCTTTCATCAAACTTGGCCGATAAAAGAGGGCTCGAACGAGAGAGTCGCATAGGAACCATTGCCCCTAATCCATTTAAAAACCCATTGAAATTCTCTGTAGCAACAAGGGGCTCGTCAATGTTGAGCGTATCCACGTTGACCTTGCGCATGTTCATATTAGTTCCTTCCGAGGTGTCCTAGCAAGCAACACTTACTACAGAAGAAATTAAAGATGAACTACAATCGTCGAGCCTTGGGTATTTTTGACTTAATGAAAATGGAGCTAATTGGTCGAACTCCGATGAATAGATACCAAGCAAGGAGTCGACGCTGAGGGGCGTGCTGGTAGGACCACCTTGCCATGGTAGTATAGCTGCCTCTGGCTGTTGATCCGTACTCGTGCTACTACTTCCCAGACTGTGGGCTTCGAACTCGCGAGCTCTTCGCTTTCCATGTCGTCGTGAAAGTTCGTAGACACATAAAAGAGGATCCAACAAGCTCTTTTCACATCGATCGCAAGGATTGCCGCCTGAGCATCTGACTCTTGATCGTGTACAGTTGGTGCATGATGAATTATACGTCGGCATAGGGGGGCTGTGAGCAGCTTGGGCAGAAGGCGATGGTAGCGATTGGCGTCTTGCAGCCCTCCAACGTGTTGTATATGAACTTGGAATCCAGGTAGAGTTTACCATGTTTCATCTGGGCATTTACGAAGGACCGCGTGATAGATGGCCCAAGAGCGAGATGGAAATAGGCAATTATGTCTTGTAGCGCATCGTGTTAACAAATAGTCTTGGCGCGAACATTCCCTCACATCCATTAGTCTAAAGCATCAAAAACCTGTTGTGATACATTACACGATCGCGATAGGTTTGCGCAATCTCAAGCATCTAAATCTAATAGCCGGACGGCTTCTGGTCTCGTGCGTAATTGAGAAAGGCAAAAAGAGATGTGATTAGTTCAATTGTATTCTTTCAAAGCCTGCACCCTGCTGACAATGCATCGAGAAGTTGCGTCTTGATAATTAATCTGAATTTGTCTGTGCTATTGTATTGGGTATGGACTACATATGCTTACATCGCCTGTACATTTCAAAGAGAGCGCTAAGATGGCGCCATCTGATGTTCAATGTTGGTAGTGAACTACCTAGGTACTGTGTACATAGTAGGTGGACTCGAGATAGGGCTAACCAGTAAGGATTCTCTTTCAAGGAGGACTGACAAGTACGGTGGCCCATAGCGCAAAGTGTGCCAATTACGGACCCTGCAGAGTTCACCCGCTTGCCTGCCACGGGTAATTATCGGCACGCTCTCGCACTGCCCCCGGTACTGCCCCGGGAGGCTAAACTAGGGGCACCCGTCGCTTCCGGCCCCTCACGACAAAAAATAGCAGGGGTATCCGGCTTTAGGTACTAAAAGTGTGTATGCTAACATAAGCAGGCATATACCTAAATAGGTATAGCTTTACCTAAATGGGCAATGTTTTTCAGCTGATATAATTAACCTTTTACTTATTTAGGTAAAGCCTAATTGGACAAGCGGGTATTACGCGCGTTTTGATTGGCTATAGCCCTTTTTATAGGGCGTATATGGTGCGTGTGCAATAGGTTAAGGTGTATAGGTAGGGTTTTGGCACACTTGGAGCTATGGGCCACCGTAGACAAGGATTAGACAACGAAGCACGGAATTAAAGGCACCTAGCCTAGGACATTCCCTTTTGCCATACATCTATCGATCTCGTTTTATGCTAAGCTTACGTGTGGTATTATCTTGATTAAAATCTTCTAACTCCTTTTAGGTGATTCTATTCATCTCGAAACGTGAATACCTAAGTATGGACCGGTCTATCTACTCAATGATGATTTGTGATGTCCCTTTAGTATAAACATTCTGATCATTCTAACAGATACCAGTATACGAGGATTAATACTGGAAAAGTTGCTTCAATACTTGAACGAGAGCTCAGGAAGATATACTCAGCTTACTAATAGTTGTCTATTCTCCAATAGTCTTTAACCTTTTAGGCTGCCTGTATTATGTAGGACGCGTATTAGCTGCCTATACGGAGTACCCCAGATCGTCATACCTTTGCCTAGACCGTCGCTTCGACTAGCCTCCGCTGGATCCCTGTCTTTAAGTTCTCGTGTTTCTCATGCCAAAAAGGGCTGAAGATCTCATACCGTTGGTTGTCACTGGCCATGTGCCCGACCATTACCCAAGAGTCTAGGTCATTTCATGTAGGTTATTTTCAGATGACCACACTCTTCTATTGACGGATTAAACTGCGAGGGATCCTTCGCATTTTGTTGGTGCAAGCATTATGATCCACTCATCAAGGTGATAATACAACAAATAACATGCAGAATACTGCCTATAGCGCTTACCGGTGAACCCCGCGGGCGAATTAAGGCGAAAAAATTGCACCTATACGGAACATTCAGAGATCTAATCAATTCTTTGACAAACTACGATCAATTATTATCCTCTGATGCCGGGGCTCAACTGGAACTGCGAAGAAAACAATGCTGGCAAGGCCACAAGAACACTGGATCGCGATGGTGGCAATTTTTATACGGGACGATTCAACGCATATTGTCAATGGTTTGTTGATCTGCCAATTAGTCTACGGCCAACCGATGATAAAAAGTCGACATCGAGGGAGCAACATTCCTTGAGTAGAACAAAAATCGTGCTGAAATTCGAGGTTTGCAAAATAAGAGTAGCTTATGAACTGGATTGAATATGAGCGAGCGAATGTTGTCGTAGATTGCAATAAAGGATCGGCTATCTACGGTATTGAATTGCTATACTAAGCACACCATCATCGATACTAAGAGATATCCACCACATTCTTCACCTTCCAGCAAGGAGTTGAGAGACCAAGCTCATTGCGGCATGAACCCTTCTGGATAGTATGCCAAAGACATATGAAACACGTGCTTCGTGGCCGAAATACCTAATACCCGTTACTGAGGGAGGTGTCTAGCTCGAATCATTCGGGTTTACATCTAAGCCTTCATTGTAGCATCATCCTTGACAACTTCAAGATCGTTAACCCAGATGGGCTGGGCTCGCTTATGGGCATGGACTGAAGCGTCGTCCTTGACGACTTCGAGGTCATTGACCCAAATGGGCTGAGCTCGCTTGTTGACTGAAGCATCTTCTTTAACAACTTCGAGATCGTTGACCCAGATCGGCTGGGCTCGTTTGTGGGCATGAGCGGAAGCGTCGTCTTTGACTACTTCAAGATCATTGACCCAGATTGGCTGGGCTCGCTTGTCAACGGATGCATCGTCTTTGACTACCTCAAGATCATTGACCCAGATTGGCTGGGCTCGCTTATGGGCATGGGCTGAAGCGTCGTCCTTGACGACTTCGAGGTCATTGACCCAAATAGGCTGAGCTCGCTTGTTGACTGAAGCATCGTCTTTAACAACCTCGAGGTCGTTCACCCAGATCGGCTGGGCTCGCTTCTCTGCGTCGCCGGATTTCTCGGAAGCTGATACATATTAGTATATTACCCTTATTTAGCGATGTAGGAACCTTGGGCCACGGACTAAACGGCATAGACGCCCCAAAGCCAGCACTGGCGATAAAGATGGCAAGTACGGTTTGAGGATACATTGTGAAGAAAATCGTTATGTGATAACAAGCTTCTGCTGCTCTTGATTTCTTGACTGGTTGAAAATGAGTTTGAATTATTAATGCCGGGCTGAGTGAGATAATACTGATACACAAGTGAAGGATGAACCTCTTCTTATAGATTTGTGAGTATGTAAATTACCTTGGAGTTCGTTCTTAAGGATGCACTCAGTAATTTCTGATTTATTCTTCTGAGATCCGTTCCGAGCATACAGAACGTCAGGGAAACTACCATGAACGCCGCCATCCTAGTGGTACCCAACACAAATGACTGGTGTCGTTCAATCCTCAATACAAGCCACCACAACGGGTTTCATTTTGCGAATACTCCACCTCGCAATGTGCGGCCAGTTCCAAGAGGCACGTCGCAACGGGTAAGAAGGTCGATAATGTCAAGGAAATTCCCCCCTTAGGAAACTTTTCATTCACATCAAACCCTCGCCGCCGGTCCTACGAGGGGTATGTCGCTATTTACAAAATCTTATGTTGCTGATCAAATTGCCCGTTTGAGCATTATGCTTGGATCTCTCCAATTCATACGTATGCATGCATCGTATTAGATAATCCACGACCAGGTAACTAGGTCAATATTGCCGACAAATTTTCCTATTTGAGTAATTTTTCATTGACTCCAGGCCATAACATCTACTTGTCATGCAGCCTATTCAACGACCATGTAGGTAACTATATATGCACCACTGCTTATGTAGCGTTGATTATTATGTAGGGCTTTGTGCAACATAACTACACTGCGTAGGATGTGCCCATCATCCTGTAATGCGATCCTATGTTTGCGAATACGAAGTCACCAACTCGAACTGTGATCTTGGGTATATGATGTTATCTTTTTCATAGCCCGAGGGATTCGACTCTTAAAGCCCATCTGAAGCCCTGGTGACGTGTCTATTCGAAGAGCACTTTTTATTTCCCATTTGTCGTGTCCGACTTCGTCTTCAGTCAATATAGCATTCACCCATGTCGCAACAGTCCGAGGAACCTGTACCTACTAGGTATTCACTAGTCGGCTCTGATGAAGAATCCACATCCGAAGGGCAAGATCAAGAGCATTCCCTCCTAGAAGGGTTGCTCAAACGCCCTTCTGTTGCCTGGCGCATACAAAATGCCGGGCAAAGGTCAAAATACACTCGATGTCTTCCATTTTTCTCTTGTAATTTGTGTGGAATTATCAGTATCTTTGTGGTGTATCTTTTATGTACCCTCATCTCTGTATACACCTATACGACATACCACCCGAAGTTCCAGTGCGTTAGCGAAGAAGCCTATTGTAAGCATATCTCTACGACAATTTTGGTATTAAGAACTAATACAGTGGTAGCCCCTATACTGAGGCAGCTTAATCTCCCTCGGGGGCCAAAGCAGATGGATGCCCGTCTGGCCCCCAACTTCACGGATCCAACGACGCTCATCTACTCCTTTCCTCCGAGCCCCGAGATCGACAGAGCATGGGCTAGAATTACGGCCAGAAGCATAATCGGGCTCACACGCGACGACATCATCGGGATCGGTAAAGACCCTAACACGGCCGTCCTGATGAACCCCGAGTGGGGAATGCCGGAGGGCACTTACATGGGCAGCGTTGATGTTTTCCACCAGATCCACTGCCTAGACACTCTGCGCAGGGGACTCATTACAAACTACGACTACTACTTCGGACGAAGGTGGGGGTTTGAGGCACCGATCATGTTCGAGCTTCATCTCCGTCATTGTACCAACATGCTCCTCCAAACGTTGATGTGTCATGCCGATGTGGAGATAGTTACGAACACTTGGAGCGAAGCGCAGCCCTGGCCATACGCAGACTTTGCCGTCACAAAGCAGTGCAGAGACTTTGAAAAGCTCTTGGAATGGACCGAGAGTCACGAAGTCAAGGCTGCGGTTGACAACTTCGCTGATTACCGGGCTCCCGCCGGCACGGTCCGAATGCCCGAAGAACCCCTGCTGAGGGAAGAGATGGGTCAGTACACTAGCAAAGACAAAAATGGGGATGAGTTGAAGTTATTGCATATCAAGAACTGCAATGCGTAACCCTATTGTTCTAGGCTTGGATAGGCTTTTATGACTGATGAACTAAGCCTGAGTTGATCATTTGAGCGATGCGTGTTGAGGAAGGTGGTATACAGAATAGTTATTTATCAACCAATGCTCTTTTTAGCTAAAAACCTTGTCCGAGGCGTTATAAATGCATCATAGCTCGGATTTTAAAGATGTCCACTATAAGCAGCGCCACACCGAAGACGAATATTCTAGTCTTGTTCTTGAGCAGTACTCGAGTAACGTTTGACATACTTGATAAACGGATCGGGTACAAAGAGCGGATCTAAGTCAAAAGATCTGACTGGCTAGTTAAATGTGACAACACTAGATTAACCTTAACGGAATGGAGAGGACTCGACGGGTTTGTTGCCAAGGCCGGGATAGACCCGGCTTGGATCCCGTGGTGTGGAGTGCCGATCATGCCTGTACGCATGCCTGTACGGAAGCTTTTCCACCGGCTTCGGATCGTGAATCCTGGTAAGACGATGGTTCAAAAAGATTAAGCAATAATAGAAGGCTATATATCAATCATGTTGATCATTTCCGGGGCATTTTATCAACCGATATGCAACCCCTTATCCTAAACTACAATTTGTATCTTGAGTAAATCCTGCTTTATGGTGAATGTGCTCTTTCAATCGGATCTATGTCTAATATCTTTCAGACACGTACATGGCGACAACTTCGAGGGGATTGATACAAATCATATACTAGCCAACCCTTCGTTCGTCATGGCACCTACTATTTTTCAAACGCCCCTTATATCTCCCACTTCAAGGAACCATTCGTGGAACAATGCGCTTAGGAGCCCACTTGACTTTTCGGGCGTTAATCTAGCCTCCGTCCTCCCGTTATTGGTTAGTTGGCGCAAGCCACGAGCATGGTCGAACATGCAGGAACGCGGACTGGCGACCTCCTTTGAGTGTTTTAGCTGACTACACTACGCGTGTACAACTAACCTGAAGATCCACGGACAACATGTAAGTCAGTATTTAATGACGCAGATCGCCTCTCGAGGCCGACAGGAAGAGCTTCTCACGCTTCACACGTCAACCGAGTCTTAGGTCCCTGGGAGAAAATGCGGTCTTCAATTCTCAGCAGCACATTCGCTGGTCTCGCGGCTGCGGCGGCCGGGCCGTACGCCCAATGCGGTGGAAACGGCTGGACGGGAGACACAACATGTGAATCGGGCTACGTCTGCACCGTTTCGAGCGAGTGGTACTCTCAGTGCTTGCCCGGGACTGCCGCCACTACCACCACTACCACCACTACACGGGCCACCTCAACGACGACGTCGGCGCCCACTTCGACGACCTCGACGCCTTCATCAACAGGCGCAGCCGGGAAGCTCAAGTGGCTTGGAATCAACCTGTCAGTCGCCGAGTTCGGAACGGGCAATTACCCCGGAGTCTGGGGCACGGATTTCTACTTCCCTGCCGAGTCGTCTATTGATGTAAGGATCAGAAGTAATTTCGTCGCCTTCAATGGGTGGATTCTTACTAGCTACTACAGACTCTCATCGCCGATGGTTATAACATATTCCGTGTGGCTTTCGCCATGGAACGTCTCGTGCCTGACGAGCTGACCGCCGACGTTGCTTCTGGCTACATGACGAATCTGACGGCTACTGTGAACTATATCACGGATAACGGCGCATACGCTATTCTAGACCCGTATGTGATTTCCGAAGTATCCCTGTTTCTTTCGATGATGGACTCAAGTGGTGCTCGCTGGAACTCCATTCACAGCTCCTATCGGCCTTTATAGACTCCCTAAACCACTTTAATCATAGTGTCTCCCCATGATGGATAGCACTTACTGATGAATTTCTAAAGACATAACTTCGGTCGCTACTATGGCAACATCATCCAGGACACGGCAGGCTTCGGTAGCTTCTGGACGAAGGTGGCGACGGCCTTCGCGTCGAACGACAAGGTCATCTTCGACACCAACAACGAGTACCACGACATGGACCAGACGCTCGTTCTCAACCTGAACCAGGCCGCCATCAACGCCATCCGCGCGGCCGGTGCCACTTCGCAGTACATTCTTGCCGAAGGAAACAGCTACTCCGGCGCTTATGTCTGGAATACGACTAATAACAACCTATCCGGGCTAACAGACTCAGCCAACAAGCTTATCTACGAGATGCACCAATACCTGGACTCGGACAACTCGGGCACGTCCGACGTGTGCGTGTCCACCACCATTGGCGTGGATCGCGGTGAGTAACCCAACCCCCTGGCTCATTTCGTCTCCTATTTCAACCATCTTGAGAACACCAAGATCCATCGAGCCGAAGTCATATCCTAGTCCCGCTTCGAGTCACTCACAGGTCGCGCTCAAAAAAAGGTAGAAAGAAATTAGCAATTACTGACCCCGGAGTGCTACAGTCGTCGGCGCCACGGAATGGCTGCGCGAGAACGGCAAGATCGGTATCCTGGGCGAGTTCGCAGGCGGCGCCAACACGCAGTGCCAGACCGCCATCACGGGTCTACTCGATCACCTGCAGGAGAACAGCGACGTGTGGCAGGGCGCTCTATGGTGGGCTGCTGGTCCCTGGTGGGGCGACTACATCTACAGCTTCGAGCCCCCGAGCGGCACCGCCTACACTTACTACGGCAGCTTGCTCAAGTCTTACGCCCCCTAGATTCGCCTTTGTAATAAAGGGCTACCGGGTCAGTTCAGTCCTCCGGTAGGCTGGTTATCTTCACTGTTCTTTGTCAATCTTACATTCGAGTATATATATATGAAAGGAAATAAAATGTAAACTACAATTTCTGGGATCTAAGTTCTGGTTGCGTCTCGATGTGATGAGGGGCCCGGTGAAAATGTGACAATGCTCTTCTTTCGGAACGTTATTATCCCCATCATCTGAATAGTTGAGGCGCCTGTTACGGTCTGCTATATCTGTGAGAGCTTAGGGATTCTTATTAGAAACGTTTGTGATTTAGTTTATTGTTGTGTTATGACTAGGGATTAGGTCAAAAGGAGGCTAGTTATGTCGTATCTAGGTTTTCCAAGAGCACGCCTACGGCGTGTATCCAAGATATCGTAAGTTCAAAATTGAGCAGAGCAACTGGCTGGTCTAGAGGGACGAGATTAATAAATCCCAGGAATAATGACATATTTCCCCTTGATCTTATCCTGGCCGAACTTCTCTTTATACCACTTGCCGCCGTTAACAGCACGAGGAAGCATAGAGAAGAACTCGTTCAGCAGGAAGCTCCGGGCAGGAGTAAATGCCACGCCGCCGGCGATCCAATAACCTGCCCACTCAACCCACTCCATGAAATAGTGCGGGAAGAGCATGTACTTGAACAGGCCATTTTGGGGCACCTCGTAGTGCTTCTCGATGGTCTTTCCCTGCTTCTTAAGCTTCTCCTGCCGCCTCGTCTCACTTCGTCGGATTTCACGGAGTTCCTCGTCGGAGAAATAATTACCAACTAACCCGATATAGAAGATACCGAGACCGATAGCGAACCGTGCGACGGAGAAGCCTTGAGCCTCCCACTGCGCTTGTGTGGTAGGACCATATGCAGCCAGCCAGCCACCGATGGCGGTTGCGTTGCAGAGTTGGAAGGCGACAGCCAATCCCCAGACCATAACGTGGATCGGGGACATAGACGGCTGCAAGAAAGGAAAAAGGATGGCACGATAGATATAATGCATGACGAACAGCGAAGCTAGCACCTTGTTCTGCCACGGCAGGTCGGAGATGCCATGCTGCCCTGGCAACGTGCTCATGATGTAGAGGAGGGTGATGAATCCCGGCGCCTCCATGGTAATCCAAGCGAAGCGCCCAGGTAGGTTGAGCTTGCTATTCACGGACGTCTTGCCCATGCCATACCACGAAACGATCCATTGCATAGAGCCGATCTAAAAAGGGGTCAACTAACTAGGATGGTGGTGTGAGAGAGTTCGGTCTTACAACTGGATAGAACTGCCACCACCACATCAACAGTTGCCAATTCTCGCGGCTCGCAGGGAGCCATCCTTCTACAATAGCCATGATCAGAGATACCTAGTAGTCGGTGACGCGATGACGTATAGTTCCGTTATAAAGGTGGCACAATAACAGGGGGAAAAGCAAATGAGGTGTGATGCTGTGCTACCACGATGCTATCTGCTGGAATGGATTTTTACCGCTCTGCCACATGTTTGTTCTGGGTAAGGATTTATTGTTGGCCCGGATGAAGCTTCCCTTTTCACTTCTGGAATGTGGGGGCGTAGGTACTTCGCTCACCAACGCTAACCTTTCCTGCCACCCCACAGATTTAAGTACCCGTCCCCACCCGATCCCCACATTACTAATTCTTTAGTGGTATGGGGTGCCGCTACTATCGATAAAGGAACTGAGACCACTAGCTTCTGATGTCATAGACCCATTTGTCTACTCTGAATTGGAGGTCATGGGACGCCTTCCCTTTCGCATCAATTTTAAACCAAAACACTCCATTTGGAAAGAAAGTAGTCCCGAACACAACTCTAACCGCTGTAGTCACGTGTCATATCTCCTTCTACAGGGTAGGTTGGGCGCCTTAGGCACTCCAATACGATATTTTAAGTCCGAAATAGGTAACCTACCTATTCACGCTCACGCACCACATTACGGATGGAGTTGTCTTGCCCCATAACAAATTGGAATCTACACATATCTGCCTCGGATTATGCCGCGACAGTATAAACATGCGGGTAAGCTTAGAGATAAGGCAGTCGGACTATTACTGGACCTTTCTTAACTATCTTGCTTGATTATAGCCTGGTAAGTAGATGATGGGGGATAACCACTTCTGATGTCAAAATCGAGCTTTTTCTAATCTGCTATGTTCCTAGCAATACCTGTCGGCAACGTAAACTTAAATGTACGCATACTTGGATTTCGAAATGATCATCATCTAGACGAAGGCTTACAGCCATTTCCATCATCTCTATAGGCGATGAGACCTTTCCTATTTGCCAGCGATGCTCAAAGGCACAGCGATATTGCGATCGCACTGAGAGGCCATCTGGACACCCAAGCCTGGATAATTTGAATTCGAGTCGGTAGCAGATTTATATTTCCGGTGAATTTGAGCTCCCACTAACCAGTAGCTATATGTACAGAGAAATGCTCGTCGTCAGGTGATACTCCCCGCGAACTGTTACGGTCTCCTGAACTCGCAAGCTACTTCCGTAGCTACATCAAGAATGTCGCACCGTGGTATGATCTCAGTGACTCACGATGTTCATTTTCCAGCGAAGTTCCCGTTCTGGCCCTAGATGAACCTCTTCTGTTTAACGCAGTGATAGCTCTAGCCGCGATGCATGTGAGCCAAACAACGGCGCCATCTGCACGAACTATAGCCGAGTCGTATCACACGCAGTGTATACAGCGCCTCATGAACCTTGATCCAGAGGACATGTTAATCAAGAAAGGTGTGGCTCTTGCTACCACTTGTCTCTTGAGGTCATACGAAATCCTCGCTGGTGAGCGGACCATTACACCCTCGAACTAGCGCAAATATTAGATTACTAATAGGCTATGTTATGAAGAGGACCATGATCCCAATAGGCATCTCAAGGGGGCGTTTTCTCTGGCATCGCAACTTCAAGATTTTGTTGGCCATCCTGCCGGAGGTCTCCTTCACTCTGGTTTCTGGAATTATTTACGCGAAGATATCACCTTTAGTCTGTTCGGAAATTGTCCCCTGAAGATAGACTTGGACCATACCCCTGAGCTTCGCAACATTTCGTCTGATCAAGAGCAACTCAACGCTATATCCCTCGTTCTTGGTCGTATAATCAATGCTATGATCGGCTCCACGGTTGAAAAGGCGGGCGATAGGTGGGAGACCATGCTGTCCCATGTAAACGGCTGGCTATCGGAGTTACCGACGCACTTTCAGCCCTTTTCACGAGCAACGCTCCCTTCTTTATCTCGACTTCCGACTGTACATATGTTGAAAGAATGCCATGGTAAAGTATCCTTCATAATTGCTTGCTTTCTTGAAGTTGAATGAAACCACGATCTAACATCGACTAGCCGCATCGTGGCACTATTGTCTAGTGTCACTTGCAGTACTTACGACGCACGTACAGACGAACGTTCAAGTCAATGATTGCTTGTCCCTCGCCTCACGCACAGGTTTCATCGTGGATACAGTTACGGGAAAGGAAGATCTACTTGAGCAGATTGGCCTCGAGATCTGTGGCATTGCGTTTACATCCCATGATCCATCAGTTCTCGTGAATGCGTTTGGCCCTATGTCTTACTGTAAGTTTTAACGGCGAGTTTGCACTTGCGTTCTTGACTAGGGCAGCCCCACACTTACCACCACTTCACTTCAGGCGCAAAATATATACGGACCGAGGCGGCTCAACAAGAGGTAGTAAGACACCTGCTGGCCTCCAGAAAGGCAACTGGCTGGCCGGTCCAACAAATTGTTTCTACTTTACAACGGCACTGGACAACAAACTTCTCGGGATCATGAAATGGACCTGCTTGCGTCCGCCACTTGACGAACTTAAATATAGGCCTATATCGTATATACGAGTCTAGATTGATTCTTCTATAACCGGGCATCGAATCAAAAACGATCCGCCATTATACGAGAGCAATTAAGACCGCGCTTGTGGTGGAGGTGGGGGGACCGTGGTCGTCTCACGAACACTTGCAGCGCTAAGGCGAGGTGACCAAACCCGAGCTCGGGTTTCATTCTTATTGGCCGACAGTGATGTAGTTACCATCAATGTCATCTATAAAGCTACGACTCTTCGCCTCAAAATCATGGCAGCAATCTGAATTGATCTGTTCGGGAGATTTCTTCTATTACTTATTATCGAGTCCAGCATGATGTCACTTGCGCTTTGTAGAAGTCAAGCTTTGCTTGGTACACGTCTAGCTTTCAGGCAAAGGTCTATTCTTCAGAGAAGGCTTCTTTCATCACAGGATCTGCCACAAGTTGTTCGTCCATCCGTCGAAGAAATAAAGAACAACAGACTCAATGAGAGAAATCTCGAGATAGCGGTTCGCGGCGTCCATCTTGACGGCTTGGTGGTAGTAGAAGATGTCGTTCCGCATCAGCATCTGGACCACCTCAACACCAAAATGGTAGAAGATGCTCGCATTCTTCAAGCTCGCGGCGAAGACGGCCCGTTCAACTATAATGTGGGAAATATTCAGCAGGATGCACCTCCTTATGCCGAGTATTTTCACTCATCTATCTTCACGAGTTGCGTTACCCCTATCGTCTCCTTGAATGAAAATTCGTAGCCGTTTTCTAACCCGTAACAGATCCTGTTGCAACCCAAATTACGTCTGCAGTACTTGGACCCCGGCCTAAGTGGACTTTCTGTTCTGGGAACACGGCCATGCCACCCGTTCCTGGGGGCTCACCACAACGTCAACCGGTACACGCCGACGCGGACTTCGCTCATCCAGACCACCCATTTGCGCTAGTTGTCAATGTTGGGTTGGTAGGTGTGTGACCTTTCTCTCTACCTTTCTTGTCCGGCCCCCAGCCCCTGGCCCCCGATTAGTTGTCGGTTAGTTATGGGGCAAGAATAACCTAATAACCATTATCCTACTCCTGTTGAAGGCTGTGAACCTCTCATCACACCCGGCGATTGTTAAGAATAGAAAGGGCTAATTTAAGCTACTGAAGATATGACACCACACAACGGTTCGACCGAGGTGTGGCTTGGGACGCACACTGGCACAGGCGGTATTGCAGCTCAAGAAGGTGCACATGGGGAGCGAGCCAGTGGTCGCATAAAGCAAGATCTCCTAGCGAAGCGGGTTGCAACTCACGGTCCTCCAGTGCAACCGAATATCAAGAAAGGGAGCATCGTAATTCGTGACCTGAGACTATGGCACGCAGGGATGCCGAATATGAGTGATGAAGTGCGTGTTATGCTGGCGCAGATTCACTTCGCGAGCTGGTACAGGAACCCCATGAGGCTCGAATTCGCAGATGATGTCAAACCTATTCTCGAGGAGCTGGAGGCTCGGGGCGAACTTGGCCTGCAGGTACCTGTTGAATGGGTATCGAAGCAGAAAGCCGTGGACGGGTATCTCAATCGGGCTTTTGGTAATGCTTATGATTTTAACCAAGCTCCCTGATAGATGCAATGTCCTGCATAAGTAGGCCAGCATGGGACACCTTATCATTATACAGCAAAGTTACACGTCGACCTGCACAAATGCACGGAAGCGATGAAGAATAAGCTTCTGTTTGGTCAAGTGTCGAGAACCACATAATATGTCTTGATACTGAGTAGGTACCTGCTTACTCCGTAGTACCACCTACATGTATGTGGGTAGCTGCTTAAGCTTCTGCCTGCCAGTGCCAAGTCGCCTCAATACGAATGCATACTTAGTAGGTACTGGTAACTAGTACTTGTACGGCATAGGCGATATCCGAGGTTGACAGATAGTGATCTGGGGTAATCTTAGCGTGTTGAAAAAAGTACGCTTTAAAATTCAATGAAATCTTGCTGCCTGGTGGGAGGCAATATGAATCTTCAATAGATCTCCGAGAAACCTTGAAACTGTACCTAGGTACTGGTCTTAGCCACAACCACTTGGGCTCTCCAGCTACGATTATTGGTGGTTGGGAGGTAGATAGGTACCTACCTACCTAAGTACCTAGGTATACGACAGTGCACCGCCACAGGACCTGCAGGTACCGGAATACAGGTACCTAGGTACTTACTTAAAGGTACACTACAGTGACAGTTAGCAACACTGGAGTCAATTACAGTAGTACCTGCGGGATGTAACTATTTTAGCACAACAGGTCGAGCACAAACAATGTTCGACGTTCTCTCCACCTTCTAGAAAGCATCGCAAAGCTTCCCGTCGTTCTAACCTTCTAGTGGTCCTAGCTATATACCGTAAAACACTCATTATTCTTGTTATTCTCTCAACGTCAGGGTACCTACTACATACGTACGTCTGCCTTGGACCCCAGCTCGCTAGCTATCTAGGTGCCTTGTCCACCGTGATGACGCAACCTCGTCAGGTCCCCTCGCATATCCATCTACTCATTAGCTCGATGAAACCAGGCTCCTGCGCCAACAGGCTTACAATTGCAGAGCATCCGTACTTCTCCTTTGGTCTGAGCGACTGACGTTGCTTTTTCTACTATACACATCGGTTTGGCGGTTAGAGGTCTCATACTTAGTAGACGCATTCAGGTGCTTGCTCCCCTGCTACTCAAGATCCTCTCGCACCCGCTTCTGCCTCGACGTCGTCTCGCACCATGGTGACACGAAAATCCACTCCCGAGACCTCCTCCACTAACGGCGCTAATAACAACAACGCTTCTCAAGCTCCCCGAATAGGAGTATGGTCGGCTACCGATTCCGAAGTCGACACGGAACGGATATGGGGCGCGCACGAGCAAGCATCCGCGGCGCATAGAGAGACGGACGAAGCCAACAGCGCTGACATGTCTCGACAAGTCCCAGCTCCGTTGCGTCCCGGCGCTACCACTATTAGCCCTCCCTATGACCAAGGAGATCGAAACCCGTGGGACGACATTGATAACGCAGTAACGGCGCCCGTTAGGGACGAATCCCGACCTGCCCAGCCCGACAACGTCCCAGCTGTCCTGCGCCCCGGCGTTGCGCGATCAGAAACGAACCCGTTCAAGCGAAAGCCAGTACAAAGCTCCTCCCCAGTACCACCCGATACCACAAAGAAACTCCCTGAAGAGCCGGCCGTCGCTCCACAACGACCCGCTGAAGCATTCTCCCTACTCAAGTTCGACGAGTCGTCAGACCAGAACACAAACCCATGGCAGCCCGTCTTGGATGGGACCGAAGGTTCTGCATCTGCACCGACACCCCCGTCGCTACTCGACCAGGACCCGGACAAAAACGTTTGGGGCTCAGGATCTCAGTTGACGGCTGTGCCTGATGGTCTCATCCCCATTCAATCTTCTGGGAATAGCCAACCAACTGCGTCGTCTGCCCCGGTGCCGGTGAACCCTCCAGCGGTTGATAATCTCTTCGGCGACGAACATGCTTGGGAGGGAGAAGAATCTAACCACAGAACCAACAAAGGGAAGCAGCCCGCAGAGCCCCAGCCGGAGATACCGCCTGAAACCATTGATGGCTGGAACTTGGTTGATCACGAATCTCCACCGGATCCCGTCCCGGGCACCCTCTCCAAACAGAGCACCTGGGAAAATTTCGTTGACGTAGAGGATGATACGGCGAAAGAGGTTGCGACTGGCGAGCCTGGCGAGACTGAAGAGGCACCACCGTTGCCACCTAGGGCGTCGGTAGAAGTCCCACCTCCTCAACCTCCACGGCGCCAATCGCCGAGCAATGTGAACATGTCAGAGACTTATCAAATCAAGAACATTAACTGGCACGATTCGAAGGCGGCTAAGAACCCCCGAAAGTCGCCCATTATTGTTCAGAATGCTAACGGCCCCTGTCCCCTGGTAGCCTTGGTGAATGCGTTAACATTGACGACGCCCGCTGACCAGACTCATGCGAACTTGGTTGAGGCACTTGGATCTCGTGAACAAGTTAGCCTCAGTTTCCTTCTAGAAGTTGTTGTGGATGAGCTCATGTCCTCTCGGCACACGGAGTCGGACACCCCCTTGCCGGACATGTCAGAGCTGTACGGTTTTCTGCAAGGGCTGCATACCGGAATGAATGTCAACCCACGTTTTATACCTTCTCCCGAAGCTGTAGCTGCCCATGGGCGAACTTCGCCTTCTCACGGCGGTGGCGGAATTCCCGGCACATTTGAAAATACTAGAGATATGGAGCTCTATGCTACATTTAGGATTCCCCTAATTCATGGTTGGCTCCCTCCACGGGATGATCTGGCGTACGAAGCATTGAAGAGGCGAGCTTCCTCTTATGATGATGCTCAGAACCTTCTCTTTCATGAAGAGGAGCTAGAAGAAAAGTTCAGCAACTCGCAGACGGGCCTCACAGAGGAAGAGCAACAACTATATCAAGACATTATCACTATTAAATCATTTCTTTCCACGACAGCAACACAATTGACGCAATCGGGTCTCAATGTCATCACCCAATCTATCAAACCTGGAGAAGTTTCCATCCTCTTTCGCAACGATCACTTTTCTACTCTTTATCGCCATCCACAAACGCTCCAATTGTTTACGCTTGTTACTGATGCCGGCTACTTCACTCATGACGAAGTTGTGTGGGAATCGCTCGTTGATGTTAGAGGCGAACGGGCTGAATTCTTTTCCGGAGACTTTCGTGTCGTTGGTGGTAACCAAGTCCACAGGGCAAACGACAACAATGGGGATTGGTACGAGCCCTCCTCCGTTGCTGGCACGTCTAATGAGGGTGGCTGGCAAACGGTGCGAAATAGACGCACGCACAATAATCGACAAAGTGAATCAGCTTCCACTACTACGCCGCTTTCGCCACAACACGAGCAGGAAGACAGGGACTTAGCTCTAGCCCTGCAGCTCCAGGAGGAGGAAGAAGAGCGACATCGTACGGAACAAGCTGCTCGGCGTCGCGAGAGTCGATTGTCCGAGCAGTATATTGAACAACAAGGAAGGGACGGAAACCACACTGCACCTCGAACCCGCGGCGGCTCTATTAGCAGTATGAGCAGAGGAAGTACCCATAGTTTGCCGCCTCCTAGGAGTAGTTCTAATAACCAGCCAGCCAGGGCGGCAGCCCAAGCGAGGGGTGGAAGACCCGTTCAACAAGTTCGATCTCTAATTCCTCCTAGAACTCATCGACCTGTAGACGATGACTTAGAGGACGCACCCCCGAGTTACGAACAGGCTGCGAAGTCGACACCGTACCTCCCACCAGCAGGGCATCCTAGCCATCCAGATAGCAATCCAAGGACTCCAAATCCAAGGAGAAGCTCCACTCTAAGAAGCCAAAGTACTGCTGGGCCTAGTACACCAACTCGACCGCGTCAAGCTTCGCAATCTGTCGCTGCGGGTGGTACTTCTGGAGCGGCTGGGAAAGATAGGGATTGTATTTTGATGTGATAGACACCAGTTTTTAATCATAGGTTTATAAAGAAAGCGGGCATGCAAGCAGGTTTTGATACGAAATCCACCGGCGTTCATGGCATAGGGTCATATTTGATTTGGGTTCGATGGTTTGGGCTGTGGACAACATTATAGGGAACCGGTAAGCACCGGAGGTGGGCTTTATACAACTCCAAGAAGCATTCCCTCTTCTTTTATTTCAAATTGAAGATTCAGCGCATCATATGTGGTCATACTTCTGATATTCTCTCCAAAGGCGGTATATGCTATGTGTTAGTATAGGTAGGTCCTTAGTATCTTGGAGTGATTTCTGTGAAGAATGTATGTGGTGTGACGTTGAAGTATATACGTTGGAAGATCAAATGTTGTATCCTCGGTGGTCTGGATTGAGTATTTGAGGCTATGGTTAGTTGAATATTTTATATCTATAGCACCGTAGAAGTTGGATACTACATGCTCTTCTTTTTATCTCATCTCGTATTACGCTTACTCTTTCTAGTCTTCACTTGAGTTTCCCTTTCCAGCCTCGTCGCCCCTATGTCCAACTCCAATCTTAGATCCTATGCTAGTAGCCAGTCGTGGCAGAGCGAGTTGGCTCGTGATAGTGGCATTTCGGGATTTATTTAAGAATTGTATCGTATCGTATACTTTACGCAAGGAACAGCATCTTGTGAAGAGATGGTAGAAATGTCTGCTTGGGATGTTCTAGGTTAACCTTGGGTGGTTATTACCCGCGCCTAGTAAGCTTGCTTCTAAGGCTAGGCTTGTTGTACACGATGCTATTCACATCAGATAGTTTTCTTCTACAAAACGGAAAAAGATAAATGAATAAAAAAATAAAGCTCTTGCTTTGGTGTTTTCGAGACTAGTTTCGATGATACAGTGGTATTCCGGGATTATCTGAGAGAATGTCAACCCCAGACCGCTTGTGTCTTGATCTTTCCAGTAGTCTGGGAATTTTTAGATCTAGGGACGATAATCACGCAAGGCATAAAATCAGTTGGTGCAGCTCGCTTCCAGGACAAGGAGAAGTTTCCTTGATGACTGGGATATAGTAATTGATATATAAGTTTTATTCTGAGCTGTAAGAATACTAGCATGGTCTAACCAGCTGCCATATACAGTCCAACAGCAATAATTCCGTAGTGCCAGCAACAACAATGGCTAACAGTATACGCCATCCGATGCACCACACATTATACATTAGGCCATACTTCGGCCTAGACGCAGTAGGCATATAGAGCCCCTTTGCATCAGATGCTGCAGAGAACCTATCCTTAGTTTAGAAGCATTCGTTCTTCGTTAATATCGTCACGCCCATGCTTATTTACTCCTCCCATATCTAAACCAGCCAACAAACCGCTCCAATCCTGGGTATCAAACACCGAAACACAGAAATAACTGGCACGTTTGGCCAAGCAAAACCGAAACGAAGGCATACCATCAACACATACGGAAAAAGCGGAAAGTATATATCGGTTTATGTTGTTTGTGTGTGATTATGTCCATCATGTCCTTCCTGCTTGATAAAAGGTGCCCCCAATTGTTCAGTGGCAGTGGACTCGCCCTCCATAGCGGCCTTTAGGCTGAGGAGTGCTTGGTCTTCGATACTTAAGCCGCCATGGTCAGGCAAGGTTACCGTCTCCGGGGCCGTTGTCTCTTCTTGTTTTTGTTGATCAGCTGGTTCCTCCGACTTAACTTGGGCTTGCCCTACAGGGGAATTCTCCGGTAGGGACGTCGGCTGTTGCGTTATAGATGATTGCATGTGTTGTTGCTGGCTGGTTGGTGTCAGCGTAGGTAGACTGACTGGCTGAGGCGCCGGTATGACCGGGCGAGGTGGTTGAGCAGAAACCATCGGTTGGGACGGCTGTCGTAATACACCGGGTGTACTCTGGTGTAGATGAGTATGATTAAGTTGTTGTTGGGGTGCAGCACTGTTGGTAACAGCTGTAGAAGGACTAGATCTTTGGATTGGGTTGTTTTGAAGGCCCCCAGCTAGTGCAAGAATTCCGTTCATGTGTGCCTGATGCTCCTCGGAATTCATCCTTGCCTTTTCTTCTGCTTCCTTCCGAGCAGCTTGAGTAGGAGCTCTAGTTTTCAGCTCTCCTGTAACACACTGTAGGTAATAGGGCATCTCTGAGCCAGTCTTCAGAAAGAAAAGCTTCAGATTTCTAGCTTTATCCTTTAACTGAACTTGGGTCCGATCTGCGAGTATCTGGCTGATTGAACCATTGGGACCAAATAACGATAGAATCTGAGACCAGTGAGGGCCCTTGACCATATCAAGCCCCATCATTAGTGCTTTCTCTTCTTCTGGGCTCCATGGTCGCCGGGTAGAATGAGAGCCTTCGCGCCGAGCGTGGGTCGAGGATCGTGCAGCAGCGGCTTGCCGAGCTCGTTCATAGAGAGCGGGCGTTGAGTCAGTCTGATTTGGAGGTAAGTGATCACCTGGTGTTTGATAATTTGTTTGTATGCTGGCTGAGGGTTGCTGCTGCTGTTGCGATTGCTGTTGCTGTTGTTGGTAAGCATAATATTGTGACGAGGTTTGTGTAGGCTGAGGTTGATAGCTGTGATGGTTGGAAGAAGATTGGGTTTGATCTAGAACTTATGAGTTAGCTAGTCTGAATAGCACGATTACATAGTTTATTTTGACTTACTAGATGGTTGAGGTAGTGCGGTTGGATGATATTGATTTCTTGCAATGCTTTCTAATGCCAAGGCTGTAGCTCTTGAAGCACTTTCCGCAGCCGATGCAATAGACGAGGGTAGCTCTATACTAGTATCTGCCTGCCTTGACTGCTCAACGGCTCGAGATACATTCTCTGTGAGGAATGCAGATAGATCGTCGAATGTGGTTGCTTCATGAGCACTCGGTTGCAACGCGCTTTGCGCTGCGGCCCTCGACGCTTCTGCTATTGCAGCGTTCAAGTCGAACTCGCTGGTTAGATCGTGGATGTCACTGTCGACAGGAGCAGGACTCTCGGAGGGCACCTTTGGCTCGATCTTTCCTGACACTTGAGCCTGTATACGGAGTATATTGTCGTTTAGGTATGTGCTGAGATTATCCAAGAAAGCCTCATATGTGAACTGTTTGCTAAGAGTGGCTAACGGGCGTGTCAATGGCTATGAGGATTTCAAGGTAAGATTCATGAAACTTACATATACTATCCGCGGGCGCGGAAGCGTTCAAAAGCATCCCCTTGCGCGCGTTCGAGTTGGCAATGAAGTCATGTTCCGTGATTGTTAAAGGGAGACTAGGATGGTGGGCTTGCAAGGAACGTTCGACATCTGTTACAAACAGCTCTTGGAGAAGCTGATCTTTGGTTTTCTCCAGATCGCCTTCTAAAACGGCTAAGAATAGTTGGGTTTTCAAACCCAGGTATAATTCTGCGGCGTCATGGGTTAACGTTCGGCCTTCCGGAACGAATATGCGTAAGAAGTGGTTGTTGACTTCCTCCAAGGTTATCTCATTCGTTCCGAATACGCTGGCACACGTTGAAGCAAGATTTGCGATCCGAACCACCTCCCTTGTCTGATCCGTGATGCCAAGTTTGTCGGCATCGAGGAATGGTGGCGCTTCTTGAGGGTGCGACAACTGCCTACGCTGCCAGTCAAATGCTCCTCGTAAGACGCCGTATTCTTTGGCAATATCGGAGTCGGAATCGCTGGTCAGGGTCGCCACGGTATCCTCCAGTGTTTGCTCTGATAGAGCTATCAATATATCAACAGCCTTGCTGCTGCGTCAGTCGTGGTTCTCAAATCACGTCGGGGCTACTGGCACTGACCAGGGCACCAAGTGCCGGAATGATATGTTTCCTTCGAGTGAAATCTCGTGGATTGCTCCACAAAGTATCTGGTCGCGGCTCGACATCCCTCGATGGTGACCGCTGTTGGTCTAGGACCGCCTCCAAAGTCGACTCAATATTGACCTGCTCGCGTTCTGTCGTCTCTAGGACTTCATTCGGCTGCGCTATGCGGGGATCCGACTCTCTCTCCGGTTCGGTTGCGGGTGCGGATGCGGATTTGGGCTCTGGCTCGGGCTCGGGCTCGGGCTCGGGTTCTGGGTGGTGTTCTATATTTGGGCGTGGCGCTGAAAGGAACTCCTTCATAACAGAGGCCTGTACAGCCTCGACCATTCGCGCTATCTCGTCAAAGCCATCATCGGCAGCGGGCTCTATTTTCATACGCTTCTCGTCTCGATGGCTATCACAATTGACGGTATTTCCATCGTTAGGGGAGCGAGACCGCTTCAGAGGAGACCCGGGCGACTGCGGCGGCTGCGGTGGTTGGGGTGGTTCGCTGTCGATGACCATGGCATCCCCAGAGAATGGCTCAGATTTGATGATAGGGCCTGTTACACTAAAGCATCAGACACACGGACGGGCCAATAACAAGGACGAGAGGCGGGTTCAGACCACATTGATACAAAGAACATAGACATGGCTGCACTGAATACCTTCTACGATGGGGAGACAGATAGATAGGTAGAATGGAGAATAGCTTGCGGACTCACTCATTGGCGGGGCACTTGGCGCAGCTGCGCTCATGGCAGCGGCGATGGCCGCTTCGACATCGGCCATAACTCGACTTATGGGGTGTTACAATTCATATCATATGTTATTATTCGAGGATTGGCACAATTGCTGCCTGTAATCAGCCTGGTATTGGCAATGCTGCTGGGTGATGATGCTGAGGTCGGAGAAAAATTAGATGGGGCGCCGACCAGCTTGCCCTCAATTCCTGCCCCAATTGGCCTTATCGATATGATACACAAGGTTTGGAACCTGCTGAAAACTCCTTATCTCAAGCCTAGAACTCCCTTGTCACAAACTAACTTAGGTAGCTCGGTAACTGCCTGGTTTTTAAGGTATCTAATGTACATATCGTGGGTAGGGGAATAGGAGTCTTATTTAAAAGTATTAGAAGTTATGAGTGTGTTTAGGTGCTGTAAACATTTACATTGTATTTATTCCATAACTACCTGTCAAGTACAGGCTGCAGTTATTTTATTTTATGAAGCCTTCATTAACTTCGTTCGTTCCTAATTCTACATAGATATGTATCAATTGAGTCCGGTGGTGATAAGCAATTTATATTAAGCTAAAGTGTTGGGTGCGTGTGCAGCGAGCAACGAAGCTCAGATTGGTCGGTGATTCATTCCAACGTCTATTGTTATCTGAACATTCTGCAGTAATATTATAATTGTAAAACATCAACAAGCTGTGCCTGACTTTCTGTTATGGCCTTAGGATCAGTTTTATCTTCTCATTTCAATTAAGACCTGAGCGAGCCTTCAGTTGGCATTTGACTTTTCTTTATTTCTGATGTTAATCAATGGCAAGTGATTAGTTATCTACCTAGGTACTATATGACTTCGGTCCTTACTCTCCCGAGCAGAACGGGACGCCTTTCGGCGTTAATTTTCGGCGTTTATGTTTGATGAGATGGCAAGGAAGTCAAAGATTCGGGGTTCGTAGCAGACAGACAAACCCCTGTATTACCCAAAAATATACAAACATATTTTATGTATGGACCTACTCACGTCACGACTAGTCTTTAGACACAAATAAGGGATTCCCTTGCGCTTATCCCAAATCAATAGTGTAGTAACTACGTATCCAGCTTGCCATTGCATAAGTCGACAATTAACTTTCTGATTTATTTCGCGAAGGATTATAACTAAGAATCGAATAAGAAACCACATTTATCAGTTGTGTAGTGCTGGGGCAATTCTATGGCAATAGTCTCGATATAGTTCCTCCCAAAAATAAGATATCTACTATACTATACTTGCCTAGGACCACCCCGCCCCCGCTTCAAAAAGTCCACTTACATAACTACTACTTATGTATGTAGGGATTTACCTATGTCATTCCACGTCGACTTACATATATATTCAAAAACCTTCCATTTTCTAGCCGTGTTGATACCAAAGGAGAACAATTAGTTGGCTGAGTAGCAATTGGTAACTAGAGAAAGCTCGACGGCTAGAATGCCATATTAGGCGTTGACAGAGTTTGGAGATACTAGTAAGTGCTGGGCGCAACCGGAGCAATGGCGATAGGTGGATGGCGATGCCGCAACAAGGGAATAATCGGAATCATTAGCACTCCTGGTACGGAGTATGTTTTGGGCAATAATGTTCGGGGGAACTAAGATGGCTGAGTGATAGTGGCGGACGCATTTGTAATGTGATTCGGGCGACTATTCACCCTCAAATCAGTGTCATTCGCCATTGGAGGGACGAACTGATAACACGCTAAGTAAGACAACGCCGTTCTACCCCACGGGGTACGGCAGACCTCGAGAGAAGACCATATAGAAGAGCCAATTGTGTATTGTTTCAGTTGATGATAGATAGCGTTTAGTAATTGCTCTTGGCGGAGCATGCCGAATTATTTCAATTCCTTATATGTGACAGCACGCCGAAGCGCGTTTCGGGTATAAGTTAACCAATGAAAATGCCCGGCCAGAGCTTGCTTCCCTTTGTCCGTCGTCGAGTGTCTGGAACAAGCTCAGTTGGGGCCGTGAGCAGATGATCTCAACAATGTGGGGAAGCGCTGACATGGGGTTTTAACATGGGGACGTATAGTAAGGGGGTAAGGGGGTAAGGGGGTAGGTAGTAGGGGGGTATACTAGTGAAGTTCTCACATGGCAAGCCACACGCTACACACTGCTATGCAATGGGAGGTAGCATGTACTAGTATATAGTACCTAAGCGACTATTTTAGATTAGGGTTTTTTTCTTTATGACTAGTCGACTTAAAAAGACACCTAATTGCTAAGTCTTGTATGCAGCAGCTATGCAACCCAAAAGTCAAAGTTAGACGGCACTGTTCGGAGAATAGACTGCATGGCGCCGTCATCGCACCCCGTATCCTATACACGATACCGTAGTAGCATGGGTATAGATAGATAAAATAGATAGATAGTAAGACGAGCGAACTATCATGACAGTATATCGTGATATTACTCTGCGCCCCTCCTCCCTGTTTAGACTAGTCACCGTGCCATGCCGCCAGTCTCTTTTGATAATCTGTGCTAGCACCAGTGCTGAAAGTTCCATTGTCCCGTTGGAATGAAGCTAAACGTAAGTGCGCAGTAGTATATGAGGCTGCCCCATGGGTCTCATTGGCCGCAAACTGCCCTACTGGTCCCCGTGGCGACATATCACAGCCGTTCATGCGATACGACAAGCTTGGGGTCGACCTCTGCTGAGTTAGTATACTGTGGCAAACGCCGCCGCGAGGTTACTGCCGGACTGTGCCATACATACTCAGTATGTGTCCTCTCTACAGGGACACTGCCGGGCGCACATTATGCCATCACCGTACACATATTTCTGACATAGCGTTCCTGCCTACCTACTAAGTAGGTAGTGTGTAGCCTATTGGTACGAGTTTGTCATCACAACTCCGTAATTCCGTCGCAAGCTACCGTGCGTAAAGACAAAAACCAAACCAAGGGCAGTGAGAAAGTGGGACGTGAATACTGAGGGGAACAGTGAGGGGTAGCACCTGTGGCCGGAACAGGTATACTAAGTAGGGACCAAGTATACTCAGTAACTAGAAGTGGGCTTGGGGGACGATCATTTGCTTAGCTCAGGTCGCTGCCCTCATGCTGGTACTGCACTGGTAGCGCTACGGGTGGGCGGGCCAATCAGGGCGAGTGGCGTCACCTGAAGTAGGAAATCCGATCTAGAGTCCCGTCACTCCTTCGCCGCGTTAGTGGACTACTAGCGGTCGCTCACACCTACCCGGCTGGATGATACCCCGCTACTTCCCCCTCACTTCTACTGACAAGACACTGTACCGGAGGCAAGATAAAGAGAGCTTCGCCTCCAGCTGTTACAACGCCCAAAACTCCCTTGTCTCCAACGTCCACCTGTCCATACCTCTATAATATATTGTCTATAATACCCATCGGAGGTGATATAAGGAAGCAGTCCCTGCTCGACCAATTCAACGAAACCATCCTCCCATCATCCTCTTTCATCGAAAACCACATAACATGCCTTTAACCGCCGAATTGAAGACACCCGTCACCGGGGCTTACACCCAGCCCACCGGATTGTGAGTAGCTGCAATGTCCAATTTCTCATCTACTGTGACACGCTCCTATTGCTCCGACCATCCCAACGGAACGGATCGTGTTGGTTGCTCGCGTAGCCTGCCAGCCAATCACCAGATACAGCTCGCTAACCCCTGCTGCTTGTGTCACACAGGTTCATCAACAACGAATGGGTAGAAGGTGTCGACAAGAAGACGTTCGAGGTCATCAACCCCACTACCGAGGAGGTCATCTGCTCCGTCCACGAAGCCACTGAGAAGGATGTCGATATCGCTGTAGTCGCCGCCCGCAAGGCCTTCGAGTCAACATGGAAACACACCACACCTCAACAGCGAGGTGTCTACCTAACCAAGCTCGCTGATCTGACCGAGAAGAACCTCGATCTCCTGGCTGCTGTTGAGTCTCTAGACAACGGCAAGTCCATTACCATGGCCCGTGGAGATGTTGGCGCTGTTGCTGGATGCATCCGATACTACGGTGGCTGGTCCGACAAGATTTTCGGCCAGACCATCGATATCAACACCGAGTCTTTCCACTACACAAAACAAGAACCCGTGAGTTTTACGCCGATATGGAGTGGCAGGGTCTCCTTTTCAGAGCCAATATGCTAACGGAGTCGCACAGATTGGTGTCTGCGGCCAAATCATCCCCTGGAACTTCCCTCTACTGATGTTGGCCTGGAAGATCGGCCCCGCCTTGGCCACTGGCAACACCATTGTCCTGAAGACAGCCGAGCAGACCCCATTGTCCGCTTTGGTTTTCGCCAACCTCATCAAGGAGGCTGGCTTTCCTCCTGGAGTCGTCAACATCATCTCCGGCTTTGGTAGAGTCGCCGGTGCCGCTATTTCTTCCCACATGGACATCGACAAGGTTGCCTTCACTGGCTCTACCATCGTCGGCCGTACCATCATGAAGTCTGCCGCCGCCTCCAACCTAAAGAAGGTCACCCTCGAACTCGGTGGCAAGTCGCCCAACATTATCTTCAACGATGCCGATATCGAGCAGGCCGTTTCCTGGGTCAACTTTGGTATCTACTACAACCACGGCCAGTGCTGCTGTGCCGGCTCTCGTGTCTATGTTCAAGAAGGCATCTACGACAAGTTCGTCGCGGCCTTCAAGAAGCGTGCCGAGGAGAACGCTGTCGGTGACCCATTCGACGACAAGACCTTCCAGGGCCCCCAAGTCAGCAAACTTCAATTTGACCGCATTATGGGTTACATCGATGAGGGTAAGAAGGGCGGTGCCACCGTTGCCACTGGTGGCGAGCGCCTTGGTGACAAGGGCTACTTCATCAAGCCCACTATTTTCACCAATGTCACCTCCGATATGAAGATCATGCAAGAGGAGATTTTCGGACCCGTTTGCGCGATTGCTAAGTTTAAGGACGAGGACGAAGTTATCAAGCTAGGTAATGACAGCGCATACGGTCTTGCTGCTGCTGTTCACACTAGGGATATCAACACAGCCCTCCGTGTAAGCAATAGCATCAAGGCAGGCACCGTTTGGGTCAACTGTACGTATCCCCTTTATTCTCTCTCCTTACTTTTTAAGCTAACACTAGAGAAGGCTACAACATGTTGCACCACCAGCTTCCCTTCGGTGGATTCAAGGAAAGCGGTATCGGCCGCGAGCTAGGAGAGGCAGCCCTCTCCAACTACACACAGACCAAGTCGGTATCTATCCGCCTGGGCGGAGCACTGTTCTAAGTGGCATTTATGGATAAAACAGATATTATGTATTCCTTGAAACGGGGTGTCGTGTTTACATGGGAGATATCATGGCTGTATGGATTTTACGGAACGAATGGTTTGTACAAGGACATGCTCGAGGTTCGAGGAAAATGGCATCTTTATCTGACGACTTCAGTTTATACCAACATGATAGCAATAAAGACAAAAACAGTTAAACAGTAAAACACATTCATATGTCTCCATGTATAACTTGATACCGATGTGAAAAGTAACAGAAGCCGGTTTAGACATTGACGTGGAGACCGGTGAGCGTAGCTTCTGTACGACGTCAAGGCTCTTCGTTCAGCTCACGGCCAAACTACTTACTTGCTTTTAGAAGCAATACTCTTTCTCAACGAGCTGCCGAACCCCGCTCGCTCTAGCCAACTCGCCGAGTGCGATCGGTGGCGTGTTCTAGATCTATACAAGGGATGGGTGGCAAGTCGGTGTGGACTGGAAATAGTATTTCTTGCCGCTCGCTTATTACGTAAATCAGGATACCTACGCAATCAGATCCTCCGATATCACAACTCTGGAACAAGGCGTATGTCAACGTGGAC
This sequence comes from Xylaria sp. FL1042, assembly GCA_022495085.1. Lineage (NCBI taxonomy): Eukaryota > Fungi > Ascomycota > Sordariomycetes > Xylariales > Xylariaceae > Xylaria > Xylaria sp. FL1042. The sequence goes on from MU380201.1 coordinate 110,279, forward strand.
GGCTAACTACCTTGGGCCAGTAGGAATCGCGCTATTATGGAGGGTTAGTACTGTATGTATGTACTACGTAGGCATGTCTCGGTGATATTGACGCTATACCTACCTAGCTAATGTAGTCTGTGTCTTGGACCTGCCAGAGGGAGGGAGAGGTGTGAGGTGCATCACTTCACCGGTAAGTACTTAGGTACTGACCGGTGCATCACGGTTAGGGCCGGATGACGCAGGCTTGAGCATTTGCATATAGACCTATGTACGTTTCCTGAAGCAAATATCTACTACGTATGTGATAGGTATGATTAATAGACAGGCTTAACCTACTGTGTACTTCATAGACTTACACAACACCTAAGCCCGTCTATCCCGGTATCTTTTCACCCCGTTTTATCTGCTCGTCTCTCGCAATACGGTCGATTACTGCAACACTGGAAGAAAGAAAAAAAATAAAAAATAATCTGCAGTTAATAGAGGACCTTTCCGGCTCGCCAATGCCACCGACCTAGAGAGAGAGAGAGATTACTATTAAGCGCGCGCGCGGCGGGTTCGGATGACGGGCCAGTGTGGAGATGCTCCGGATGGAGCTGGAAATCTCTCCGCAGGGCTTAGTCGGATGTTCCGGCGGGCGCCGGAAGGAATTCATTCGTGCATGCTGGCGGCGTTTATATCGTAATTTTATATACTTGCGGTAGTGGTGCGTTGCATGTGTACGTGGAATTGCCCATGGGAAAACCGGAATTGCTAGATGCGTGGAATTAATCTAGAGAGCCGACGTGATGATCATTTCGCGAGGCCAATATGCCGCGGAGGATTCAATACCTGGGGTCGCCTATTTCAGATTCTAATGCTGTCTCCTTTCGGTCTTGTAGTCTACGTCATATTATAATACTCGCTAATGTGAGATTAAAAGATTGATCAATACCCTTCAGTAGGTCGCGGCTCTTGCTTTTCATTCTCATCTCTCATCAGTCTGTCTCATCATGGGTTCCTTCACGAAGCTGGTACGGTTTAAATCAGAAAACGGCGTAGCCTATCATGCAGACTTAGGAGATCTTACCGCAGAGGTCCCGGCGCCTGGATCACAGGTCACGGCTTACAAGTCTTTCGAAGACTTGCTGTTGAAAAGCAATGCCGAGACCGCTACAGTAAAGGAGGTGAGAAGAACCGAAAGCTCTGCCGGTTCTACCTACTAGGAAGAAAAAAGATAGCTCATACCAAACCTCCTTCATAGCTCCTCGCTCCTTTGCCGCGCGACGACTTGCCGATCTATTGTGTGGGCTTGAATTATAAAAGCCATGCAGCCGAAGCAAATGTAAGTCCGTTCGCACCCAGAAAACTGCATCTTGGCCGCTCACGATAGCGCCCTCAGCTCAGAGTAAGCGAGTCGCCGCCGCTTTGGACGAAGCCGGCAGCGGCGCTCGCGGGTCCCGGCCAGGACATAGTTTTGAACAAGTACTGCGCAGCCAGCTTCCCCGACTACGAGGTACGAACGAACAATCAAATCACTCCATATCATCATATGTAAAGCTTGAAATCTAACAAAGACCTGATGACGGGAAAAACATAGGCCGAACTCGTCTTCGTGACGTCGCGAACATGCAAAGATGTCACGGAAGCCGAAGCCGCCGACGCCATCCTGGGGTACACGGGCGGCAACGACCTGTCGTGCCGCCTCTTCCAGATGCCGCAGCACGGCGGGCAGTTCTTCTACGCCAAGGCGTTCGACCACTTCGCGCCCGTCGGGCCGACGCTCGTGGGCAGGGACGCGTTCCCCATGGCCTCGGCGCGCATGATGCTCACTGTCAACGGGGAGACGCGGCAGCAGGCGGATCTCCAGGAGGATATGGTGTTTACGCCGGCTAGGATACTTAGTTTCATGAGCCAAGGTATGTGGGTGTCTGACACTGTCTCATTTTTTCTTTTCCATTGTTATATTGGATTTGAAGTCTTCTTTTTTCTTTCTCCTTTTCCTATCCTTGTCTATTTGTTCTCGACTGATGATGATGTGTTATGCATAGGCACCACTATTCCGGCTTACACGGCCGTGATGACGGGAACACCTGTTGGCGTCGGTGCGTTCATGAATCCTAAGCAGTTCTTGAAACATGATGATGTAGTCGAGGTGTCGATTACCGGTATTGGTGAGCTGAAGAATAGGATTGTTGTTGAATAAGGTCCTCTGTTTTGGCTATGAAGTTTGTATATATTGACTAGGTTATATGCATTATATACAAATAGGGGCAGAGAAATGGATACTGATTATGTGTCTCTTACGTACTAGTGGATATCAACGTGAATTCTGATGCTAAAGGAGCTATGTAGTGATTAATTAACACGGAATCAATCCACCGTTAAGTACTTGATGCGATCCCCCTTTCCCTCCCAAGCTTAATTACATACATGTTCCTCAAGACTTGGATTGAATAATGTAGATATTCTCTTCACCGCGAAAGAACTAGCGCTCTCCAGCGGTCTGCACTTCAGTAATTAGCTTATATGCGGTGCTTGGGCCTTTGGAACTGAGTCTCTCGAACTTAAGGGCGCTTTTGAATCAAGTTAAAGTAAGTTTTATTATCACGTAAGTATGAGTGTGAAATCGCGAAAATATTAAATCTATTAGATTGATCCAATGCCTCATGGATTGTGCTAGCTAAGCGGTTTCGTTGTGAAGACGATGATTGAGACAAGTAATACATTCCACCAACTCTGAATAGTTCTTCGCAACACCAAATATGAAGAAATCCGCACGGAGAACGACGAATTTGGTATAAGGGCTGAACCGACTGAATAGGTTCGACGGTTCGTATAAGGGCCGTATGCGCACGCCTGCCTTGGATAATTGCTCTACAGGCGTGGGATAATAGACCTCCAGGTCATCAACAGCCCCGGTATACGGCTTTGGGCAGATGACTTGAATTGAGTCATAACTGATAACCCCTTCGTCGATATCGACTTCATCTAGAGCCTTTCTAGCCTCGGCCGTAGCATCCGCGGGGTCATCTCCTGCCAGGACCAGGAGTGTCATGGCTGTATTTCTCGGTTGTAATATCAAATCAGACAGTTCTAGACCAGTCCGCTGAGACGACAAGTAAACCTGAGGAAGTCGTACTCCTCCGGCATGTTTAGTCGAGAAGAAACCCCCACCAACAGTCGAAAAACCGCGCGCTTCAGTTCTAGCGTTAAGATCAGGCAATCCACCGAAAAAGGGGATCTGCCGTAGAAGCCAATCGATGTTTCGCACTAGCCAGAACTTCCACGAGTCTCCATAGTTGCACAACTGGCCGTTGAATTTCGTGAAGCTAGCTGCCACATCTACGCTATAAGCGCGTTCTTGGGCCCAAGCTTGGAGGATTTCATCGCAGATGGCACGGGTGGTTTTGGGTAATCGCTGCAGAAGCATTAGACGCCAGGCTAGCTGTTGCGCGTCCCGTAAACCGCTTGCTATGCCTTGACCGCCGAATGGTGGAAACACATCTTTGGAGGTTGATGTTAGCGTATTTCATTCATGTTATAGACCTGAGAAACATGGGGTCGATAGAGCAAGTGGGAGTTGTCTTAAGGATGAACGCCTAAAATTCGCGGGGACTTAGAAATCTAATGACAACTTACGTGCGGCATCTCCAATCAAGATTGTCCTATCATCAAACCATTTATTGACGACCTTGTGCGTGAATTGAAACGGCTGGCAGCGTCGGATTTCAATACAGTCACGAGGATACGTCACCTCCCCTGAAGGGAACGGTTTGGAATCCTCGCCACACTTCCGGGTGATCATTGGAATAAGGTGTTCCCAGAGAAGTTCTTGCGAGTTCATACTGTCGTTCCAGTCATTTTGAGCGAATTCATGGCGCCAGAGGCGTGCTTCGTTCGGCCCAAAGCGGCCGGCGGCTAGGGGTTTGCCGGGAGGACTGCCAAAATGAAAACCAACGGGCCAGAATAGATCGTATACTTCATCCGGAGTATATCCTAACTTCCATAGGGGAAATTCGGGGTGCGTGTCTCGGGTTGGCAGTGAGATTCCCAAGTTTGCTGCCACCCAGGTTCCGTCGTATTTGTAGACACCATTAACTTGCCGGATGCCAGCCGATGTCTCGAGGAAATGTTTTCTGACTATGCCCCGCTTTCCGTCTGCTCCAACGAGCCAGGAGCCGCATATACTTTTAGTCTTCCCTTCAGTATCCGTATACTCAGCGATGATCTTGGTGTCATCCTGTTTTCGTCCCGTCACAGTACAGCCACATCGGAGCTGGCAATACTGCGAGCTATTCAACTTCTCACGCATGGCCAACTCTACTTTAATCAGCATATAAATGAACGTCGATGACTTATATAGCAATCTCACCTAGCTTTGGCTGGATATGAAAGATGGTGCTAGGAAGCGCTTGGGCGAATGCATCTGGGTACGCTTCATGCCTGCAGAAAGGGGGGTTCACAAAGGAAGTCGTATGAAAATTGAAATGAGGCATTTCTACCCATCCATCTATTAGCAGTCCTCTCCAATTGAGATCTCAGAAGCAGAGCTGTACCTTGGCTGATCTTATCCATATCCCCACCAAGCCCGAGGTCCCAGCATATTCTAACCGCATCATGTGTTATAGCGATTCCTCTCGGGTCTTCCACTATTTCGAGTTCTTTTTCTAGTATAATAGACTAGCATGATTGAGCATTCATTGCTTGATATAGTGGAACGGTGTAGCTTACTAACCTTCACTTTGAGCTTTGACAAGAATATTCCCAATGCCAGGCCGGCCGGACCAGCACCGACAATGATGACCTCTGTAGTCTCCATGGGGAACCTTTCGGGAATTGCTTTGTTAATCATTGTAAAGCCGTTGGCATGACTAAAAGCTAGTAGGTAGAATCCCAGCTGGGCAATATGAGTGAGTGACTTGGATTTTATGTCGCCCCAAACCCACACTGCCGATATCACCTGGACCTATCAATAAATGCACCTTAGACCTATTACACCGAGGTAAGACCTAGTATGTAATTGTAATTGCGGTTTCTGGTTGTTGGGTGTGGACGCTGTGCTGTTTCTCCGGCGTGGTCTCTAGTTGTTCCGCGGAGGAACTCGCCACACAGGGGTCCTCACCAGCCCTGTGATGATGCAAGCAGGGTCGGCGCTGTTCAAAAGCTATCGTATCGACGTCGTGTTCTTTCTCATCACTCAGTTCAACAATGTCTCTTCTATTGTCAGTACTCTCACGACTTCCCAAATTTATTCGCGATATGCCCGAAATGCGCATCCCTGAAATCACCAACAATCCCTCCAAGGTTCAACTAGCACGGATTGCGCATGTCTACTTTGAACACCCAGATCTAGAAGTTTTTGCTGAGTTTTCGAAGGATTGGGGCTTCATAGAAGAGAAACGAAATGGCGACAAGATTTGGTTCAGGGGCTATGGCGTAGATCCATACGTGGTAAGTGACAAGATGCTTCTCATGACTCAGAAACTCTTATAGAGCCTTCTTAAAAGGAAATTACTAAACACCGAACCTTGTAGTATGTCGCCTGTAAGAGTAAAGATGGAAACCCAAGATTTGGAGGTGCCGCCTTTGTAGCCAAATCGGAGGAAGAATTCGAGAAGGCAGCGCTTTTACCAGGGGCGACGCCTTCAAGTCTTGCTGACGCACCTGGAGGTGGAAAGATGATCACCTTCAGTCGATCCGACGATACTCAGTTTCACGTCGTTTACGGCCAAGTTGAAAGAGAAGTCGAGGAAACGACGCCTTCAGCCACTCATGAAATACAAGGACCATACAACGGCCCTTTCCAGAAGCTTAGGAAAGGTATATAGCTTTCCACCCTAGGAGTCACTGTGTCTTCAGCATTAGATTTTTACTAACCGTTCACAAGGAACTTTCCAACGGTATCGCGAGGGTCCGGCGCTGGTGCACAAGCTCGGCCATTTCGGATTGGTCTACCGGGATTTCGACACCGAGATCAACTGGTATACAGGCAACTTCAATTTTGTGCCATCCAACGTCTTGCACCACTGGGACTTCTCTAACATCGACGTTCTGACATTCTTGCACCTCGACTTAGGCAAGGACTTTTCCGATCACCATGTGCTGTTCATACAACGAGCACCGCCAGAGGTCAAGAAGAGCTACATGCACCATACGTCGTACGAGGTTGCCGATTTCGATGAGCAGTTAATTGGGCATGAGTACCTAGCTAAAAAGGGCCATGAGAGCGTCTGGGGTGTTGGGCGCCATATTCTAGGCAGTCAAATCTTTGACTACTGGAAAGACCCGAGTGGCTTCAAGATCGAGCACTACGCCGACGGGGATCTGGTGAACGAAGACACTCCTACGACGCGCGAGGTCGTGGGCCCTCTTTCAGTCTGGGGACCCGAACTACCAAAGAACTTTGGAGATGACACGGCGAAGTACAACTCCTCTTAGTGTATTTTGCGGAAGTGTGTGAACTATGGATTATCGGTTAGGCAAATTCTCTGTTGTCGGAGTATTAGGTAGTAATTGGTGATTATAAATAAGTATATATGAAGGCGAAAGGATCCTTGCGTTCGATGTTAATTCGATAAATTGAGATCAAAAGAGCGCTCACCTTAAAAGGGGTAATGATTGCCATTGCATTTAGAATTATATATTTATATCGCATTATGCAGACTTATGTGTATAACCGTACATCCATCGCAGTCTACTTCCAAGCTTGGCACTCCAAAACCGGGGGCTGCGCCAACCTCCTCATCTCGTCTCTACGGTACTCCGGCCATTGCTGCGCTGGCGAACTCACAACTCCTGTTGCACTATCGCAAGCCAAATGGCTTCTTGCCTCCTGCATCTATGCATTCTGGTTGCGGAATTCCCTAGAACCCCCATGAACAGCAATGTCATTGAGTGCCAAAAACCGCGTGTGTGACCGCTGTATCCGGTTCGTGACCATCTCTAAGTTTTGAGTCCTATCACTCCCAAAACGGCTCCGAGTAATAGCGAGCTAATATAAGAATATAGTAAAAAGGTGAAATGTAAGCGGTGGATATGCGGTCGTGAGGTAGTCATACTCACCGTCTATAGGTGACTTACAGCGACCTCACTGCTCCCGCTGTTCGGAAGCAGGTTTGCCTTGCACTTACTCAGCAGAGCGGAAGAAGCCGGGTCCGCCACGAGGTTCACGTCGACAGAGACACGGGGCTACCCCGACCGGCTCGGCTTCAGCTGAGAGTCAATTTACACCGGAACATCAAGGCGACACATTCCTGACACTGGACCAAGAATCCTTTGTACACGGACATGGCATCATATCCCCAGGCGCGATCGAAGGCCTTCGTTTACCTCAAGGGGGAGAGCAGTTTGGGGGCTTTAGCATGCATGGCTCTATATATGATCAAATCGCCTTAATAGCCCCCCCTGATAGCCAGAATATATATCCCGGGTACTCGTTGAGTTGCGAATACGAAAGAGTCCTGTACGCCCATGTATCGATGTAATAGAGATCTAGATGCACTAACATATCCTAGACTTGTACATTTCTTCGAAGAAGTCCACCCTGCGATACCCTTATTTCGAACTGGGGACTTTCTCAAGCAGTACGATGAGGGTCTCACCGAAAAGAACCTGCTCGTGACCTTAGTTACAGTGGCTGCTAAGGTTCTGGGTCCTATCAGCTTCTGGAAGTCGGAAGACGTGGAGCTATGCATGAAGTTCCTTCTTGATACGATGTCGCCTGAAACTACGCCTCCCAATGCTTCTAATGGCCTAGAGTCTTTTAGACTAGAGTGCTTGCTCGCTTACTATGAATTTCATCAGTTTCCGGGGTCCAGCTCTTGGATGCGCATTAGCAGACTCGCCCGAAGAGCTTATGCAGTCGGTATAAATCAGATCGATAATCCAGAAATGTGTTCAGCCTTCGATTGCGCTACAGCGACTGAAGGCGAGATCGAGGATTGGCGCTATCTTTTCTGGTGTATCTATTGCTTAGACTCCTACTCGAATATCTCTGTGGGGACGCCTTTCGTCGTGGAGCTTGAGAGCATTAACACATCACTCGCAAGGAACCCGCATGACCAAGCTCATGGGCTCCCAACCTCTGCCTGCAAAATATTTTTGCCAGATGATGTTGAAGACATATGGAAAACGGCAAAGGAGGTCGTCTCGAACGGGATCATGGTTAATTACAACCTTCATATGGTCACGACAACTACTTTGCGGCAAGCTGGGTATAGTATGTATTTAAAATCCTTCTATTTAAGTTTTTGGAATGGTTCTACCCTTGTTATTGTTATAGTTGCATAGCCCACGACCGTACAAAGCCCATAGAATTGTAGTAACCGCTAACTTCTTTATTCTAATAGTTATGAGATTACGAGCTGAGGGGAAACGATTGCCTACAAAGACCAAGGCTCTTAAAGGCGCCCTTGCCGCTTTGCGACTATCACTACCTCATCGTTACCTTAACCCAGCAAGGAATGTCCTAGGTGGCGAGTCGTGTCTGGATCATCATATCAGGCTCACTAATATTCTTCATCTACATATGGCTAATTTGATTATCACCATACCTCCTAGACTTGATGGAAATGAAGCAGAGTTTATGCAGAACTGGCTGCAGTCTCTTGAGCCGTGTCAGAATATCGTCTCAGTAGTAGAGCAGTGGGATAACCAACATTCCCCTCATATTGATCCTGCCATAGTGAGTCCTTTGTGGGATAATTCTGTTTCAATACTGCTTTTTCAACGGCAGAACATTCTTGCATGTGCTATGTCTGCCACATTTCGAATACGTTATGGGCCTTCTAGAATATCGAAGCCTTTCGAAAGGTTGTCGCTAACACTAGATATTATAGTGCTTCATCGTACATTCGGCTCTTTGCTTCCTAGAAATACATCGTTGGAGCACCGCTGACCCGACAGCTCCCTTCATAGCGAGCCTTAATCAAGGTCAAAACTTACTACTGCTATTTTTAGAGCAGTTCTCAAGCATGTGGGCAGTACCTCGGTACCTTATACGTGTGTATTACTATCATCATATGAAATCGGTTACGTTAACTTACTAAGTCCTGGCAGGCCAGTTCAAAAAAGCGCAAACCCGGTATAAGGATACACGATTAACATATGTTGAGGTCGATCACCTTTTAAGCAGATTTAAAACCCCTTTACACCCAAAGACACTTGAACGATCCTTAGCTATCCCGACAATCGCATCAAATACGCCTACGAACAACGACCTAATGCAGCTTGATGACTTATGGTCTTTCGATGTATACGATCTTGGCTTGTGAATTTATCCGTTCCTTTATATTTTATAATCTAGCGCGCTTGTTGTATTATTGCGGCACGAACAAAGGCTTCCGAAGCGGGTACATGATACGGTCTATAGTATGTTGGGAAGGTTAAGTGACTTCAAATCGAGACATCTTGGCTTTCGTTTCAGATTGCGCTCTCACTTATATTCAAACCTAGTAGACAGCGGTGGTATATCCGGGAATAATGAGATTCACAAGATGAAGGATCTTGCTTTTACATGTTCTGGAGTGTGTGACTTCGAGATGTTAACTACCAATATACATCCACTGCAAGAGACGTAAAGACTCTGCGGCCGATTAACATCATTATCCTTCATTACATGCTCCGCAGATGTGGCGGCCCAGATATCTCCTAGCAACGGTACCCATGGCGATTTCGCCAACACTCATCGGCTACTCCTGATTTCCGCATAAAATGCAGTCCGAAAACCGAGTATCAGGATACGAAGTATCCCAAGAGTTGCTCATCCAAACCACCATTCCCACCTCCACCTAATTTCCCAACCCAGCCTAACCTAGCGTATTCAATGCTAGATAGACAGAATCTACCGAACTACACTATTCGTCTCTAGAAATCGATCTCCGCGCAGACCGCCACCAACTCGATACGGGACTCTTCGGTCGCGCGTTCCCAGCCAGTTGGGCCTGGTACTTGCAGCAGCGGCAGACGTCGTTCATCCTCTGCGCGTGCTCGGCCCGCGCGTTGTTGTCGAAGAACATGCCGAGGCGGAGCCACCTGTGGCAGCTGTCGCAGGACTTGAACGTGATCGTATCGGCGATCATATCATCAGAATGTCTCTCCATTTCTCTTTTTCCTTTTCGCCTCCTTAATGTTTTGGTGGTTAAAGAGGGGTGGAATGGTAGTGATTGATAGGGTCTGGTTATCGTAGACCTTGTGTTCCCCACGACAACTAATAACGTCGTTGAAATCGGTGACGATGATATACCCGCTGGCTCATTCCGCGCTGGATTGAATTTATTTCAGATGAAAGGTCGCTGGTTCCTACCTCTCGCGACATTCTGCTTCAATATATATGAAGATATCGTTGTTCAAAACTATACGGCGAACAAAGACGTGTTAGTAGTTCCCAAAAGTTCCATGAGCCTTGATGCGGTTTCTAGCGTCGCTTCGAGAAGCTATGGTGTACAAAGAGCACACAAGCAACCCATCACTATCCCCCTTTTTAGCGCCAAATAAAATCGTGTACTTTTGGTGATTACGTACTTTGACTTACAGATGTGTGCAGCATATGAATGGGAAATTTTAACCGAGTAACAATTCTATGACTGTCTGGTCCCATAGGATGAACTTGCACATCTGCGCTAGGCCACTAAAAGAGAAACGTTTAACCCAGCATGAAATATGTAGCGCAATGCTATATTGATTCGTTTGGATATGGTACAGAGTATGTCCTCGACTTGCCACTACCAAGCGCGTCAAGGTTAACTATCTTTCCTGATCACCTATGACAATAACTTGGTAGAGATTGTCGCCGCCGCTGTAAATAAGCCAATCGTAGCCGCTAAGAACATTACTGTTGCCGTACTGCCTCTGCTACGTCTCTCTGACCGGAGCATCTCGTCAAAGATGTTGTCTAAGCGTTGAGCCATCTCTGCCTCCCCAAACCCATTCTTGACTCTCTCAATACCCGCCTTGGACATTTTCGCTAGTTCTTGGGGGCTTAGCTCATAAAGAGCCTTGTCCATAACCGCAGTCCACTCATCTATCTCATCGGGCGAGCGCAGCCAGCCAGTCTGGCCTTCCACAACGGTCTCTACAGGCCCGCCTGTGTTGGCAGCAAGAACGGGGACTCCGCGGAGCATAGCTTCGAGGGGCACGATACCGAAGTGTTCGTTAGCCGGGGTGTAAACTAGGAGACGGGCCGAGGATAAGAGCATCTCCTTCAAAATGTTGGTCACGTTCTGGAGAAACAAGACCTCGACATCTTGCGGTACAGCCTGCGCTGTCTGCGGCGTTCTGACGGTCATGTTCTTAAGGCCAAGAGACTCGGCCAGTGCGACTAATTCGCTGTGATAGCCGACATTCTCAGCAACGCGCGGATCGTAGCCTCCAGCAACAGCAAGCCGCACGCCGGCACGTTTCTGCTTGCTTAGGCCAGCGAAGGCCTTGATGGCGAGCGCGATGTCCTTCTTGCGCTCAAACCGGTTGATGCTCAGGACAAACTTCATGCCATTCCACAAAGGCTTGTTATCGGGCTTCTTCTCTTCGGTCTTGGTGTCCACGCAAGGGTACACAGTCCACAGATCCCTTTTGCGTGCGAGCGCAGGCCACGTTCGGCTGACGACGCCTTTTGTAAAGTTGGAGTTGACGGCGATGGCGTCGGCGAAGCTCATGCTCCATTGCTCCCAAAAGTCAAAGGGCACTCGGTACACACGCTTCAGCCATTTCTGCCTGCCTTGAGCTAGCAAGAGGTCTGGAAAATGGCAGTAGAAAAAGATGCGCGCCTGCGGATGGAGATACTGCAACAACGGCAGGCCGGCGCTGAGTTGGTCAACGAAGTATGCATCCGGGTGCAGATGGCGAAGCTCGGACGAGAAATAGATCTGGAGGATCAGGTGAAGCTGGCGAAGGATGGCGCAGAGGATGCTGAATCGTCCGAGAATGGAGGGCGGGACGACGGTGTTGCCGCGGACACGGACATCGAGGGTCCCTAGACTAATCTTAGTACGTGGTTACAGAAGAAAGTATAGAAGAAAGTATAGAAACAAGACTCACCATCCCGAGCCTCGTCGAAACAGTGGCCCGGATCGCAATGGCTCGTGAATATGACGACTTTGTGACCACGCTTCTGCAGGCTGACGGCAGCGTCAACCACCAGCCTTTCAGCGCCGCCAATGCCCAAATCCGGGTGTAAAAAGGCTATTGTTTTGCCATCTTTTGCGAGTTTCTTATCCATGGTGAAAGCGGGAGGCTGGGGCGCTCTGCCATCGCCTATCGGGACAAAGGTTCGGGTTAGAGGCAGATGCGGCTCAAGCGATCGAGGAGGCACTTAAGTACCTAGTAGGGACCTTGTCTCGGTACTACACTAAATAAAATCAACCATACGCATATCTGTCACTTTCAGCCCTATGTTCTACCCCACATTCCCCATTTAGGTACTTAGGTACCTTGCTTAGAACCCTGTCCAGAACCCTGCTCTAGCCCGCAAGCCATTTACGCCACCTATCCGCCCTTGGACACCCCTTACCTCTATACATAACTTACATACTATATATATACTTGGGTATCTATACTACTGAATAGGCGTGTGAATTGAAGTAAAGGGTAGAGGCCGACTGTAGCAAGAGTATGTGTACTGTACATGCACTGCAATAAGTAAGTACTTTAATTAAAGCTATAACGATAATGCTTCAGTTCATCTACTAACTTATGAAATCGAAGCTGTCCTTAAAATGCATGGGCACATCGACATCTGAGCTTCTCGTGTCAGTCAACTGTGTGTTGACTATAATGCCTGGCTTGACTTCGACATCAATGCCGAGTAACGTACTTTACATCAATTGTCGCGAGCTATGATTACCGCCTTTTGCAATACCTGTGGGTATCCCATCCTTCTGCCTGCTGGTCAAACGCCTCAGATATGCAGGGTATGTTTTCGAAATGAAACCCAAGCTCCTAACCCCGACACCAAACGGATATGAAAACAAGCAACAGATAGAAGAAAGAAGGGTATCCCCTCTGCGCCTGTCTAGGGTATCAGTCCCAAATGTGGAAGAAGAATCGATGAGAGTTTCTCCCGCTCCCTGATGGGGCGCAAGACAGCAGCCCCGTGCATCATCCCCTTAAAGAATATGCGACCTAGTCTAGCCTCACTCACTAACACTCTGCTCATCATAATCGTCTTCAGTCGCCCTGGTGTCCTCGTTGTGCTTACGCAGTGGGTTTAGTCCCATATCATTTCGCACGTCTTTCTGTATCCGCAAGAAATACTTTCGAAGGGTCGCGAGGCCCCGCAGAAAGCCCCGGTCTGGCTCGTCTATGTGTTTGGGTGGGCATGGCTTGTCCGTAGCTAGGTCACCAGCCGTCACGCTATTCGCGAAGTCCGCCATCTTGAAATCGATTTCGGCTCTGTTCTTTTTACGTCTTTTCATGTCCCATGCGTCCTCCGTGTCGGTTGCGAAGTCCGTGGTTGAGTCCTCCGCAGCTGTGTCGTTGTCATCATCCGATGCTCCAGCATCATAAAACATAAGAAGACTTGCAGCATAGAACCGATACCCGCGCAGACGTCGAATAGTTACCTCCAGCTGGTTGAGTTTCTGGAGTATGGTGGGAATGTGTCTGAGGGCGCTGCTATAATCCACGCCATCGTAAAGGAACATGGTCAATGTGTCTTGAAACTCTTTCCCGGCTTTCAAATTCCGCCCGTAGTACTTATCCCTGAAAACGTATGTCTGTGATTTGGCATCCCAAGTTTGAAGACCACATACTCGAACCCCTAACTCCCTGGACGTCGTCTCTGCGCATTTTCTACGTTGTGATTCGCGTTTCTTTGGACCAGCGTCAACGCCATACTGCCGAGTTCCCATTTTCAAATCCATTATGCAAGGTCGTTTCATGCCAGCAGTGAGGTCTTCAAGCAATAGGAAATATTCCACCCTCGAATCACGTTGGGTTTGAGCTTCCTTCGGATTAATTGGACGCGGAATCCTCCTAATTTCCGTCTCTGGGTTGGGTACGCTAGGAGGTGGTATAGGGAAGAGTTTGGATTTCGGGAGAATTTTGAGTTTCGCCAGGTTTCCATCCTCTATACCGGTCGAGACTGATTTTTCGTCCTTGACTGGGTCTTTGAGACGTGGGGAGAGCGCTGCTGCTTCGTGATCGTCCCGGTATCTAACATCATCTGCATCCTCAAAATATTTCAGGTCACCACGTGACTCTCCAACATCTTGAGGCTTGCGCCGCAACTTGCTTCCGGAATAGCGCCGTTTCTGTACTCGTGGGGAAAGTTTTTCTCCTAATACGTCTGCCTCTGGCGCACTGGTTCCAGTTACGTCTTTCACAAGATCCGCGCCACCTGTAGCTAAGTAATTATCTCCCAATCCTAGATCACTCTGACTTTTTAAAATGGTTTCTTGGGTTTTCAAATTGCTCCTTTCGTGGGGCAATACAGAATTATATTCGCTTTTCATCGTTGTTGAAGGGACCTCAGAGCTTGATTGATTAGGTTGCACTGACCGACGGGGAACCGAGCGATGATATGATGCAGGTTTCTGGTGCTTCTGTACCGTGATGGGTTGTAAGAACGCATCATTGAACACTTCATTCCTCAGTTTCTTGTTGACCATCGTTGCCCCCCAGCTATTCGCGTGCCGATGATCTAATGTGGGCCGAGGATTGCGAGAAGCCTCATCGGCTGTCGGTGACGGTATCTCGCCCATGTGTTGCCGTACCATAGTTGCGGATGCGCTTTTCGGCCGTTCCCGACTACCTGGAACCATAGAAGGCTGAAGCAAGCTTCGGGGTAGAATGTGTTGATTATCAACGAATGTTACGGTAGGAACCGGGATGTGTCCCGATTGGAGAGATTGGCTGACTATTCTTCGGCGGTTCTCTTCATCATAGCCATTAGACGACGGACGAACTCTGCCCTTGGCATTTCCCTCAGTGACGTTTGACTGGGCTTCTGATTCATTCGATAGCTTTTCGGTTCCTACGCTTTCCTCCTTTTTAATTGTAGACTTTCGACGTAGTTGCTTCTGATACGTAACATTCAGAACACCAATATATCTGCAAACCGAGTTAGCTATACACTCTCTGTTTTAGAATTAAGGAGAAAAAATGGATGCTTTTACAGACCTTGGCAAGAAAGGCAAAAGATCGCGATGATATCGCTCTATTTTCTCATAAAACTCATTTTCTCGGTTGTTGAGCTGTTTGCAAACAGCTCTCTTGGAGAATCTCCAAATGGTTGTGTGACCCCCAACTTGATGTTTGTATGGAATTAGCTCAATAGCTTCGAGAGGTACTTTAGGCCCCAACTGATGCTCGTGCACTAGATCTTCGTAAAATCGAGAGACTGGCCGCGAGGTCACTGCGGATATGTCACACGGCTTCTTTCTAAGTTCAGTCTCATTTGAAACAGTATCTTGAAGGCCTTCCTTTTTTGGCAGTTCCCGACCACGCAATACGCTGTTCTCCCTACCTTTGGGTAAATCCTCGTCATGTAGACCAGTCAGATTTTCGCCTTCAGCTTCTGGCTCATCTGCTTTTACAAGCCAGGGATGAAAATCCTTGGCGGCGGAACGAGTACTAGAATGTTGTGGCTCAACTTTCTCAATAACACAAGATCCCTCCTCCGCAGAATCCTCCAGGCTCTGATGCGGCAGGAACACTGCACATGATATCTTTTCTTCGGAAGACTCCTCGTCTTCCTCGATAGCCTCTCTAGTCTCTACACCACTATTCGCTGACCCTGCGGAGTCGCGCATATGAGTCTCCCTAGATAGCTCCGCATCTTCGCTTCCGATACTAGACCTGTGTGTAAGTCCGGAGGATGGTAGAACATTCCCCGCCTGGTCTTGGGATTTACCAAGTTCGATTGTCAAGGAATCGTTCCTCCGAAGACTAAAATAGTCATCTTCGGTGGGTCGCTCAAGTGGAGTCTCAACAGCATAGGTACTAGATGGCATGTATTCAGCATACGATGAAGGCTGTGCATTTTCAGTCTTAATAGACTGATGCAGCGAATTCAACGTCTTTGGGCTTTGGTTGGTTAAGGGGGACGTATACTGTTGCTCTTCTGCTCGTGGTCCTTTCGATGGCGACGTCTTTTCCTGTTGCGAAGTAAATTTTGACTCTTTACGTTTTATTTTATCGGCTGGAAGACCTTCCTTGAAGAAACGAAGACTGTGGCTTGCCTTACGACTTCTTGTTGGTTCGATTCCAGCTAACACTTCAGCAATGGACTTTTCGACTTCACCATCCTGATGTCCGACTATATCACCGGTGCCAATGGACCATGCTTTCTCCGGACCCATTGAGACCGTTCTCTCAGTTCTCCATGCACGATATTCGGCGCGCGAATGAGAGTTAGTCTCCGAATGGCCAATGCGAGACAAAGCACTGTCGCCGCAATTGTATGTAGCACTCCCCACACTATCCAAGGGAAATTTGCTTGTATTGATCCAAGGAACACGGGCTTCTTTCTCTGTACGTTCCAACGACCTTCCTCTAGTCCGAGACTTAAGAAAAGAACCAGGATGGCTCTTGATGACCGAGTTCGTCTCCGTAATTCCAGGCATCGCAGTAGACCTGGAGGAAACAGTCGGAATCGCAGAATATGTCGACGAGTGCAAAGAAGGCAACGATAAAGCTCGTATAGGGTCAATTGGTCTTCGAAGAGTAGCTGTTCGTAAGTAAGCGCCTGAGAAATGTGGATGAGCCTCAGGACGCGACTCATGAAGCGTCAGCTCTTGAGAGTTGCCAGATGCATATTTGGAGTGATTCGATGGTGAAGATGGGTCATTGGGCTGTGTTTGGTTATGGTCGGGCTGGCGCTGATCTAGCGAGATAGCGGCAGAAGAAGAGGGAGAAGAGGGTATTCCACGTGCCGAAGCAAGAGCTTGGGTTAGCAAAGAAGGTCCGTTGGATCTGGAGACAGCCAGTGGTGGCCTGGGCCTTTTATTGCCATGGTCGTCAAGGCCGGCAGCAGCAGCCGAAAATGGAGGTGTGAAAGACGAGCCAGGGTCGCCAAGACGGGCCGGCGAGGAGGCAGAGACGACGCCAGAAGGGCGTGCATGGTCATGAATCGAAGGGGAGCCAGTCAGAGCTGTGAGTGAGGAGGGCTGTTCGTCAGTTGCAGTCGCAGTGCCAGTACCCGTAGCAGAGGCACTAGGATGAGGAATTGGCGTGACTGGCAGGGTCTCGCTCACCCGTGCAGCATATGCGGCATTTTCGGGCTGATAAAGAGGCCAGGACATGAGGTATACATCTGGGGGGGGAGGATGGTGATCTTAGGTTGGGTCAGATTGGTTGGGAGAGCGTTCAAGACGAGGGTGGGAAGAGTATGGTAGAGGCCACGAAGTGGTGTAATTAGTATGTGAGGGTGGCGTTCATAGTTAGGTGCGATTGTAAGTGGAGACATCCCCCAAGAGCCTTCCGTGCCACGGCACAATCCCTGCCATAGTGAATTTCTGTCCCTGTTACTGTCCCTAGAAGGTGCAGCGCCGCAGTGCAGTCTTAGTGTTGTACCTACCTAGAGATATACCTTACAGAAGGCCTCCCATGATAGGGACTAGAACTCGCTAAAATTCGGTCCCTCGGTAGGTAGCGTACATGTATCCCGTGTAGTACGCATGTAGCACTTCCTCTTCTGCGCTTTCCGTGGCACTGGCTTGACCGGTACAACTCGTGTGCCGTTCTGAGCTTGGTACTGGCAAGCACCACAGTCATCTAAATGCAACCTCAGTATATGAGACTAAGTTGAATTGCCGCTCCCACGTGTCTAATGTTGGGCATACTTGTTGTTTGCCAAGGCTAGTATCTACCTACTAGGTAATCTACTAGTAGTACACTAGGTACTTATACGAATAAGCAATGAGCAATCTGTGTAAGTCTTTACGGTTTTCCATTCTACTTACTTAGTACACCATCTTTTGATCGACTACATACTTGTACACTAAAGCGAATGCTACCCAATCCTCCGAACCTCAAACACCTCTGTCAGATCCTGATCATAATGTGATGATATACATTACCAGGTAGATAGACATTTCACTAGTAAGCTGAGACTATAATATACAGTCGGTAGTTTCTCATCAAATGGCTGCGCTTCACGGTTCCTCGTGGTCGAAGTGACCGATTTTTCTGACCGCTTCCAATTTCGATTGCACTTAATCATAGTCCACGTTTCATTCTTTCGTTTTTCATAGGCCATTGAGTGGCTCTGATATTGAGCAGCCTCCAGCTCAGGGGTAACACATGTGCTTACGGCTGCACAATGCAGTAGGTATCGTACATCCAGATCACCAATTCTTGTTACCCATAGAGTCATAGTTAATATACATCGAAGAGCTAGTAAAGGAAATAGTATCACGTATGTGCAACCGCTCGAGTATTTGTATACTAAGTATGGTAATCATTCTATGATTCTTCTCAAGTGGAACGTGACAAAGTCCCAAGCCCATCATTATCATGCCTAGGTACCTAAGTCAGGTACCCAAACAGGTACCCGAAATCCCACGGCGCCACTCACCGCTCTGTTCGGCTTCCTCTCTTCCCAAACAGTCAGTCAGTCATCATGTTGTTTCCGTCCGATAAGAAAGCTGCATACATTGTGTTGGGAAAAGTGAGATAATCAGTGTGCACAACAAATAAACATTAGCCGCTACATGCGCCACAACAATTATTTCCGGCAATCACAGTCCCATTCCATATGCGAAATGGTTCACGGAACGGGACGTCTCACCCATCAACTGAGTCACTCAACCAACACTCGTCGATCAAAGAACTATTGTTAAAAAAGTAGGTAGGTAGGTACGACCTACTTAGATAGTACAAACGAGCAGTAATATAATAATAGATCGCAGCATGTATATTGAATAGCTTAGGTTCTCGGCTAGGTACAAGATCTCAAGATTGTCTCTCAGCCAATCATTCAACAACGTGATGTTTAAACTCAACTTGCCTTACAATATGTAGGTATGTCTTACTGTTCAGATAGATCTTGTTTAGCAGATCCCAACAAACATGGGGAATATGAGACAGCTCTCATCCCTTGCCATAGCTCTATGCTGGACTAACAACAAACTGATCATAATGACTATTGCTACGTTCTATAAATTGATGGAGGTTTCACCTTCAAGTTGATTCCCATTTTGATCTCCTCTTTCTCATGGTTCAAAACCTTCAACTTGCTCGGGATGACAAAGCCCAGTAACGCCTAGTCTCACATTTGTTTCTCACATGCTTAGTTGTACCGAGGTTCGCCAACTACTCACACCGTTTTCAGGGAACTCTGACCCATTTGCTCGATCAATCATCTATCTTGACCGGGTTACATGATAAAACAAAGCAAGGTCGCTTGAGGCCGGTACCCTAGTCTCAGTAGGTGTATACATATTTATAAGGGATAAGAGTATCTATATTTTGAAGTTCTCGAGGAAGGGCTAAAAGAATAGTTCTTGCGACCTGCTCTCCAGATTGCATCTCACTTTAGCCACAGTTAGCTAGAAGATACTACAATATGTGAATAGCCCCTTTTAAATTATTCAGTTATTATTCATTTCCGCATAAAAACGCAATCCTACAATGTGGAAAGTGCTTCCACCCGGACCTGGCCAGGGGGTTGGGGGAGAGAACAGGTTGAATAAACCTTCAATTTGCTAATATTTAGGTCGCATTCCACGTCGAATACGCAGCTTTGTATTGGGATATCCCACGTGGAACGCTTGCGGCCATACTGTCTCAGCCACTTCAACAGCACTGACACCTAAGCTGGTTTGCATGAATCATAATTTCCTATGAAAAGTCTTTGATTAGCGTCAGGGTTCTTACGTAATGCGGGTCAACCCGTCATTGATGCCCAAGCCGGATTCACTAGAGTGCGCATTGCCCTTAAAGGAGAGATAATTACAGTTGTTAGCACTATTCATCGGAACTATGCCGGGGAAGCCGGCGTGTATTACTAGCTGGTCGGACACAACTGAGTAGTGCACGTTCTATCCCCGCATCGGCCAGGGAGTTGCATAGGCCGGCAATGCGGATCGGAGGCAAGTGGGCGATCTTCCGTACCGCTGCAGGAACCTCTCGCAAGCTTACCTTGTCGCCTAGGTAAATACTACTACGTATGTATATTTGACGTGGATTTATGACCAATAGAATGGACCGAGGCGAAGAAATATCTACCATCCACCATGATTAGTCAGGTTTAGCATGTTGTCCGATAACGTGAGCGTTTTGCGACATCATGAAGGTAGCAGCTGACCAACACTACAAGCCCCGGATTGGCGCTAAGATGACGGACCTTAAGGTACGCAGTACCTAGGTAGCTAGCGATGGGTATTAGTACTACCTCTGAGTAGGCTAAGTGATGCAGCTGATATGGTTTAGCATATACATGCATAGAGACCCGCACAGCTACACTCGGGATGCAGACAAGCAGCCCTGAGGGCTTACCAATGCAACCTCGGGGACAGAACTGCCCAGTCCGAGGATTAAACAGAAACAAGAAGACATAGATAGAATAATAAGAGTGCTTGATATGAGCTGACGTTAGCCACAAACCCCGACTCGTGTGAAATGAGTTGGAAGTTTTTAAAACATGTTTTGAGGTGAAAAACAAAAACAAAAAAGCAAAAAACAAAACAATAGGCGATAATGACGAGTACAATGCCTAACATTGAGTTGTCAAGTAGAAAGGACTGAGATAGGTATATTACCTCGTAGTCTAGTGTCAACTCTATATGTAGTGTATTATTATTATTAATATTACTATGTGACTCGGGCAACCACGAATGCGAACTGTTGTTTCACCTGGGTGGGCTCTCCATCAGGCCGCCCCAGGCTGTTCCAACCATCTGGTCAGACCCGGCGTCGCCGTCATTTCGATCCTCTTATCCTGTTATCTTGTTTTAACTACACCACACTACACTGCATTGCTGATAGCTTCTTGTTCCATGAAACTCCCTTAATAATATTTGAAGCTGAAGCTGCAGTATTCGTGCATCATATAGCGCTCACTCACTCGCTCACCCACCCGCTCACTCACTGACTCTTTTAGCATTTCTAATCTCCTCGCCTACCCTTGGTGTTCTTCTATACCCTTCTGGCCTGTATTAGTTGGGCCGATAGCACTTGCGCCATCCCCATCCCCAACATAGCTCTGATCGAGCGTGATTCTTCGATCAATCTATCTTTCCATCTATCTATCCTCCCATCACCCTGTCCCTCTAGGTTCTTCTCTTTCCGTGTGCAAACATATCCTTGCCCGCTTTTCTTGTGACAGTACTGTATTCTTCCATCAGCGCCCCGCTTGCTTTCTACTTGATCACAGCCCTTATAAGTCGTCAACAAACGAACTCAATTCAGAACACTCCCCAAGTAAGCGCCTTGTTCTCTGACAGCCGCGAACAAAAGCGACGTGTGCAGCATACAGTGTCAAATAGTATTTTCTCCCAAAAGTACTCGCGCTATCTAGACTAGACACTAGACACGCTCGGGTCTTTGTGCCATTGCCGATTGTGGAGGGCTAGCTTCTCTTCCGTCTCCGGTAAACAAGCCAGCCAGCCAGCCTGGGACCTGTGGGATCTGAAATGCAAATCGCCAGCCGCGCACTGTCCCCGCCAACCTCAACACCTAAACAACCCCCATCACCATGCGCAGAGCATCCACGGATCTGGCCGACCCGGCTCGAAACATCGAGGAGTCCGTCGGCACTCCCGATCCCACCACCCCCGAACCCGATCTCGACCTGGACATGACTCTGCCCGCCGAAGAAGACGAGCACCGGATTTACACGCCGCCTCCCCACATCGCAGCGCGCTTCTACCGCCCGAGCCAAAGCCGCCGAAAGGACTCTGCTGCGTCGTCGCGCAGGAATTCTATCGCTTCTGCTCAGTCTCGTTCCTCGCATGGTTTCGCCCATCATGGCGGACCCCAGAGCAGATTTATCGCCCAGCAGATGCGACGCGCCTCCATTCTTGAGGATCGCAAAGCACGCCTCGCCGACCGAGCTGCCCATGCCGAGAAGGTGCGTCTGCGAGCGGCTGTAGCGAAAGCTGCTCAGCAGAAGTCCTCGAATTCCGAGGCCCGCGCCTTAGCTGCAGCCCAAGCACGAGAAAAGAATTTGGCTGAGATCGTCGCAGCTTGTGCTGAAGAAGTCAAACGGGCCAAGGCAATTGCGGAAAACATGAAGGAGAAGAGGGAACAGGAGATACGCAAACTCAGGTTGCAGATGGAAGAGCGTCTTGCCGAAGCTGAGAGGAGGAGGGAAGAGCTGCGGAACCGCCAAGCTACACGACGGTCACGAGCTCATAGTAACATGACCAGGAAATCGGCTGGCGATTCTACTGCGTCAGAAGGCGACGAACAGGAGTCATCAAGTTTGAATGAGGAGACTGCAATGAGTGAGGATGTTGCAGCACCCAAGTTGCAGTGGTGGTGGAGGGGTTTGTTGAGGAGAAAGGCGGTTCAACAATTCTCCAAGATCGGATTGAATATAGACGGAGTTCGAGAGACGTCGTTCGATAAAGTGGTTGAATTACTAGGCCAAGAACAAGTGCTCCTGGTGACCGCACGGGTCCTTCGTATATGTGGTTTAAGCGAGGGCGACGTCGGGTCTGTCACGGAGATGGCTGCCGTCAGGATTTTCTTGAGCGCTTTCCTCATTCTCGGGCATCCAACACAAGTCCTCAGCAATAAGGACCATAAAGGAGAACAGGAGCAGGTTGGATCCTCTCAAGGGCAACCCATCCCTCGTGATGATCTGGCTAATCCGCAATTACAGGATCTGGTCGCTAAGGCACGAGACTTGTTGATCTCCTTCGAGAACATATTATCACGATTAACGTCGTCGAATAACTATACACCGCCGCCAGCTTTGCAAGGCGCCCTGCCGGAAGTTTACGCAACCTTCCATAATGCATTTATTGCATGGAAAGCACGAGATTCTGATGCTCTGGTTGACGTAATGATCTTACAGTTTGTAGAACTTGATGCAATTCTTCAAACCGTCAAAGACCGTACAGAGGGTGTTGTTACTGAGTCTTACCTGCAGAGTATTAGGGATAATCAGCTGATGCTGATGGTTCGAATTAAGAAGCTCACAGGTGCTCAGGAAGGAAAGAGAAGGGTCTTTGAGGCAGTGAAGCAAGCAAGAAAGGCTAGAGCGGCAAAGAAGCCGACAGGAGACACCAAACCACGGGTCGCCGAACACTCCCTAAGCACCGAAGGCTCTTCAATGATCGATCGTGCGACCGCAGACCATGTGATATCGTCCCAGTTGCAGACACTTACCCCTCCCCCGACTCCTAACAAACAACAGTCGAAGCAACGGGTAGCGCACTCGAACTATCCTCCTATCTTACCAGACAATAGAGTCATTGTTCACGAGTTAGCAATCAATCGGGAATACCGCATTGAATTCGAACATTTCCAAGAGCAACACAAGTCTCGCATGGAGCCGTTCTTCGAGGATCTCCGCTTAGGACCGAGAAACGAAGAGAAAGAATTTCATTATCTTGTTATTATGGCCAATTATATAAAGGACAGGCTACAGCATCTTGTCAAGCCCAGTTCGACAATACATACCTTCATCGGCGAGATGCTCGATACAGAGGTGGCTGGACGTCAGTTCCAGGCTGGCAGTTTTTCCTACGAGAAATTCTTTTCCTCAATGGGCTCCCTTCTTCCTAAGCTTTGTGCCCCAGTGCGGGATGACGAAGTCAAAGATCTGGTGGACAACAAACTCAGCCATGGACCTATCGTTGATCGCTTTGAAGCACTCGTCTCTTTTATTGATATGATGCTTTATGACTATGCCAACTATATGCTTCAGATGGCAGCGCCGAATCTCGCTGAACACGCTTCTCCGTATGAAGCAAAGAAGTTTGCTGAGGACCTAGATAGCGGTGCAGTCACGTTGGTTCGCGCAGAGGCTGCGTGGCGAGACGCCCGAAACAAGGTGCATGCGGAAGCAGCCCGGCGTGATCCGGAGGGCATTAATCACCCGAAATTACGGCCAACACCCGACAAAATTTACTGGCAAATGCTTGTAGATCAATTCACACAGCCCTCGCCATCGGTCGATACTTTACCAGAACCTCTTGCACTTGATGAGAAACGCCGGGTGCGTCTCGGCCGTCAAACGCTTCGTATTGTTACGGCGGGCGCTATTCTTCTACAGTGTAAGAACATGTTGAAACGCGATGTTCGGGCCCCTTGGAAAACAGAGGCCGGCCGGGTGTTTACGCTTCTGGAGTCGATGGATGATAATACCAAATCTCTAAACCAGTCGACAGCTGTGCATGGCATTATGGCAGCTCTCGAGGCCGGACGCTCGATGCCTGCAGCCACGAAGAAGCATCTGCAAGCTCTTGTAACAAGGGTTCTCGAAGCGTGCATGGACGCCAAGCATAACAACACGGAACCCAGGGAGCCGGTAATGAGGCTCTTGCTTACCCGTCTCAGAGGACATATCTTCACCCGACTACAAGCCGGCTCTGCGAACGAGAAGGTCAAAGCCACAAGTACGGCCGGAGAGAAGTTAGCGGGCTTGGGGTTGCCTGAATTCGTGGAAAGAGTACGGGAGATGATTGAAGAGATTAGTCGAGTTGGGAGCGTTGACCGCGATACGCATGGAGTTTGGTGGGAAGGCGTTGCTACCAAGGTGGACCAGGACGAGTCCGGTACCAAAGTGGCGATGACATGAAATTACGTTAGCATTCGGTGGTGGCAGAACGGTCACGTCCGCACGTGTGCATTTTTGGGGGGTAACTTTGCATGGATCTGTATTTGCACTTCTGGCTTCTGGCTTGGTTTAAGGGATTGTAACTGGCGTTAAAGGGGGGGACATGAAATACATTGCATGGTTGATAATGAGGAAGGCTTCGGATCTTCTCAGATTGCAAATTTCGTTGGGGCATGAGCTGAGAGGGACTCTTACCTGCATGATTAGGTATCCCACAGTTTGGCCCATATCATATGCAAACATAGTAACAACTAGCGTCAACAGAAGCCGTATTGCTTCAGAGGCTATGGGTCAATAACAAGCGACATACTGGACAAAAGAAACAGAGTCTAGTAACGCCTAGCTACAAAATGTGCTGATACCTACATTGATTCACCGCGTTGACTAATTTTGCTAATATTTCATATGGCGATAGTAAGGTATCAATATAGAGATTACAGCGCGTGAGAATGATAATCTGTAGATGGGGCAACAGATGGTTCTGCTGTGGCGGACTTACAATGGCACGTGATTTCGCGGGGCCAGATCTAAAGCGTGGGCCCAACTTAACGCGTCTCAGTTAGCTGAGACGCAAGTTACCCATAGGTACTTCTTTAGGTACCTTGCTAGGCACCTACTCCTACCTTAGTACTCTATGTCTACCTGCAAATCAGAGACTCAGTTGAAATGACGCTTCAGAATGTCACTTCCATTGCTTTACTAACACCTGAGCCATTACATCCACTAGTAAGGTGAAGTGGAGGATAGATAGATTTGGTTTACCCTATTATTTCGCCACTACAGGCACGCGTATACGATATCAGACTTTAGCGTGCATTCATAAAGTACCTACAGCATGCCATCATCATCACAGTTCGCAGGTATTCATTTTCATTCTCCTCTTTGCTTACACCCGAGACCTCCGAACCCGAACTCTCTAACATTGCATCAGATGCAGATACCATCCGTATTCTCGTCTCCACCGATAACCATGTAGGCTATGAGGAGCGCGACCCCGTTCGCAAGGACGATAGCTGGAAGACGTTTGATGAGATCATGAACTTGGCACGAACAGAAGATGTAGGTGTCTAGTTTTAATTGTCTGTGTCTATAGCTGCGGCTGTGGCTGTGATCCAAGGAGATACACTTGTATGTTGTGCTCACTAAATATTTCATATCCTAGGTGGATATGATCTTACTTGCTGGCGACCTCTTCCACGATAATAAGCCATCAAGGCTGTCCATGTATCATGTCATGCGGTCACTCCGGAAGAACTGCCTCGGCATGAAGCCATGTGAGCTTCAGTTTCTCAGCGACGCCAACGAGGTCTTCGCAAGCGCCTTTGGTCACGTCAATTACGAGGATCCGGATATTAACATTTCCATTCCCGTCTTCTCGATTCACGGTAACCACGACGACCCTAGCGGCCAAGGGAATTACTGCTCACTCGACCTGCTTCAAGTTGCCGGTCTTGTGAACTACTACGGCCGTACCCCCAAGGTCGACGAGATCGACGTGAAGCCTGTCTTACTCCAGAAAGGTAGCACCAAATTAGCCCTCTATGGAATCAGCAATGTGCGCGACGAACGTATGTTTCGGAACTTTCGTGATCACAAAGTGAAGTGGTTCCGACCAAATCAGCAGTCAACGGATTGGTTCAACCTGCTTGCCGTTCACCAAAACCATCATGCCCACACCGCCACTAGTTACTTGCCTGAGAACATGCTACCAGAGTGGCTTAATCTAGTTGTTTGGGGCCACGAGCATGAGTGTCTTATTGACCCTCGACATAACCCCGAAACCGGATTTCACGTCATGCAACCCGGTTCATCTGTCGCTACGTCACTGGTTCCGGGCGAGGCCGTGGCGAAACATGTCGCCGTGGTTAGTGTTAATGGCAAAGACTTCTCGGTTGAGAAGCATCGCCTGAAGACGGTTCGCCCCTTTGTCACTGCCGAGATTGTTTTGGCCACCGATGAGAGGTTCAAGGGTCTAGATAAAAAGAAAGAAAATCGGCAAGAACTAACCCGAAAATTGATGGGCATCGTGGAGGAGATGATCGAAGAAGCCAATGTAGAATGGGACTCTCTACAGGAGGTTGATGTAGATGAAACAGAACGGCCTAGACCCTTGATCCGGCTGAAAGTTGAATACACGGCACCTGAAGGCGGTCACTACGATATTGAGAATCCCCAGCGCTTCTCTAACCGATTCTCAGACAAGGTTGCTAACACGAACGACGTGGTCCACTTCTATAGAAAGAAAACAGTACAGAGTACGTGGCTCAGCAACTCCTCACCTCTTTTCTTTCCTTTTCATCTTAGAGCTTTCTCATAATACTAACATAAATAGAACGTGCTACGGCCACTGAAGAATTATCGGAAGAGGTTGTCGCTAGTCTCGCAGAAATGGATAGCGTGAAAGTTGCGAAGCTCGTAGAGGAATATCTCAAAGCCCAATCATTAAAGATATTACCTCAGGCACCGTTCGGTGACGCAGTGACCCAGTTCGTTGACAAAGACGACAAGCATGCTATGGAACAGTTTGTTAACGACTCCCTATCGGGCCAAGTTAAGCAAATGTTGTCATTGGAAAATGATGACGAAGACCTCGAGCAGGCAATGGAAATGATCAAGCAGAAATTTGAGCAACAATTCGCTACCGGACAGCTAAAACGTGGCCCAAGGCTTAGATACAAACCGAAACCGGATGATTGGGACTCAGACCTCGAGGGTGGTCATTGGGAGGATCAACCTGAGGCAATTGATCCTGCCCCGGTGGTAGAGGCAGCACCAGAACCTGTGCAACCCCGAGCCCGAGGACGGAAGCCCAACAGTACAGGCTTTGTTGATGACGATGAAGAGATGAACGACGTTGTAGAAGATGATGAAGAAGCCCGAATACCCAAAGCGAAAGGGCGGCCCAAAGCAGCGGCCACCAAGGCCAAGGCTGCTCCGAAGGCCCCAGCTAAGAAGGCACCAGCTAAAGGCCGCGGTCGGGGACGGAAACAGGCCGATGAAGAAGATGAAGACGAAGACGATGATATTGTCATGGATGACGACAACTACGATCCTCCAGCTCCACCGCCGAAACGCACCGCGGCAACTCGGGCTGCAGCTACACGATCGCAACCGTCACGATCACAGCCATCGCGATCACAGACTTCCTCACGAGCGACTGCTTCCGCTTCCGCTTCCGCGCCGAAGTCTCGACAGACGAAATTAAACTTCTCCTCGCAGAAGGCGACCCAGAAAGAACCACTGGAAATTAGTGATGATGAGATTTCTGATGATCCTTTCGAAGCAGCACCCGCCACGAGAGCTAGGAGGCGTTAAAGGTTATGTTACTTGAGAAGTTCGGGTCTTTGTCGTCCCCCATTGTCAGACATCTATGCTAGAGCGTCATGAACTTTCCCATATTATGCTACTCTATTTCGGCATATCAAGATAATTTGGATGAGCGTATTAGGAGACAGGTGTTTTACGTCCAGTTTACGTGCCTTCTATGTATACTGTACGGGTTTACTTTTCTTTACGTACATGGAAAGAGGGCGATATGTCATGCCCGAACCGCGGCAGCCGTTATAGTTAGCATTACTACTGCAAACTGCAGATAGATCAATCAATGCAATCACTTAATAAGAACTTACTTGCACCATGCAACATATGCAACTTGTCGCTTTCTGTGCCGACGAACTTACGACGCCGTTTTTCATCGGTAACTACCGCCTCCGCTCACCCGTTTCTTGTTTTGTTTTGTTTTTTTCCTTCTTTCTCCGTGGCTCTCCCGACAGCCTGAGCCCGCGTGTTGGTAGATTTAAGGTTAGTAAATAGAGTTTCCCAACTCAAAGCAATTATGTATTATGACGCTTGGAAGAGTCATAGCCTTCCGCTTATCTGTCGATTCTCTATTATTAAACTGTGGATATTATACCGACAAAGCTAGATACTGAATCTCAATCAGCCTCTTCGCGCGCACAATTCCATCATCAGCTCCATTGGGTACCGCTTCTTGGTTCTATTACAACTATCAAACCGTAGCACGAAGGGCACTTTCTCCTATTTCGTATCTAACAGACCGACATGACTTTGACTATTAGTGATTTCGGATTCCGTGATAGCGGAAACATAGCTTGGTATCCAAATAGCTCACCTAAGGCCATGCATAGGTTGAGTAGTGTATCTCCTGTATCTGAGCCCTTATGCTGGGATACAATTGCATGCCCACTAGGATCTTTAGCTCTCTTCATTGAAGGGATGTATGATTCAAAGACTACGTTGTCTTCAATATTAGCCAAGGACTCCATGTACAACACAGTAGTTGTCTACGACAATAGAAGGTTTAAGTTTATTTAGCACTAGGCTTAGAATCGTTAGATAGACGTGGTCACGCGACCATAATGTTTTCCTTATATCGAATTGCGTCTGGGTTTAGATCAAGTGGTTATGAATAGATGCACATTACCCTTGGGCATTAGTCTATGGTAGCTTTTGCTTCAAGGTGTCACAGATCATAATCAAATTTGAATATAAATGAAATATGTTCTTCCTCAAAATTAGAGGAGACTTCAAACCCAGAACAAATAGGAAATATAGCACGTTGCTCCCTTTCGTATTTCCCAGCAGCCATTTAAACTTTGCAAATTGGCATAGCACCTAAGATCGGGTTCCTCATAACAGGAGTCAAGTCACCAAACAAGCTTTATCCTAAAATTTAGGACGTTTACAGTTGGTGAAACGCTAAGAGAGAAGGGAGCCAGCATTATGGTATTCCTCACACACCGTCTCCGATATATCTACATCTCGTCCCTCTTTCCCATTCCTCTAGGTCGCCAAAATGGTGCCTGCTTCAGAAGATGCAGATCGGAACTTTACGCTTGACGCTGAATGCTGCATAGTCGACTTACTAATATCCATAAGGGAGATCTCGCAGACGTTACGTCTTCCTGTCATGACGCGTAACCGTGCATATGCTACCTAGACTTGCGCATTACCTCCCGTATTTCCCGATATTCTGCCTGTGAGTCGTAGAATGAGAGATTAAGACATATATTTAGCACTTATAGGATTTAAACTTGTTCTTTTACCGCTTCTTACAGGAGGTGTAAGCTATTAGTTAACGGTATGGGTTCGAATCATATTAGCGCCGGCCCTAGTTTTCTGAGGGGTCCCCTTTCTCCCACTGTTGTCTTAGTCCCTGATGCTTCTATGCACTTGTGGCCTTCGACGACCGGCTTCTCCCTGCCGTCATGTTGCATATAACCTTCGTCTAGTACACAAGGGCAAGGGGCCGTGGTTGTGTAGAAGATGAGGCAGTGTCAAGTGAGCCATACAACACTCGAGGGCTTTGTCACTAGACCTTGGTGTAGAGAATCATGGATATCCCTAGTCCTATAGTGAGAGGGGCATACCAGTACGCATCCCGACAAGTTCTTTCTTGCCAGTTGTCGGGCGTATAATCATACCTAGTTACCCTTCGTTTCCTTTGATATTATCGTATTCCGAAGACCGGCTTTTGTATGTGCTGGCTAAGTCATTAAATACCTACTTAGTTACGTTACGGAGACGGTTTGCTGGGCAACTCGAATCTCATCGTCGACAGAATAATACCAATAAACCACATGACCTGAAGACATAGTCACGGACTAGGCATAATAGGAAGCGGATGCTACCTTCGAAAGACCTAGTTCCAACTGAATTCTAGGACCATGCGTGTCCCCCATACTCTCCTCCTCTTCGCCCTAGCTATAAGCTCAGCGCCGGTAATAGTAACGGAAGTAGAGATAGCGACAGTGGTAGCAGCTGCAAGTAATGCAGAAGCAACGCCAGATTCGAAGGCGACCGCCCACGTCCAGGACCAAAACAACGAAGTGAAGCTACAAGAGAGCTCTCAAAAACCTACCACGTCTCCACCAGAGGATGAGAAGAAGAATAGCGAGTCAAAAGAGCAAAAGCCGAAGGCGCAGAAGCCCAAGGACAACAAGAAATCAAAAGACAACAAGCCAAAGGAGCAGAAATACTTCCACGAACCGGGCTGGGATCTCGAGAGCGGGCATTACGATGCGCGGTACTTCAAAGGCAAGGTGCCGTACGAGCAGCACCGGCCGGTGCTCCGGCACCTCATCAGGTCGTATCTGACGACGTTCAAGGCACTGGGCATCGAGACATGGCTGGCGCACGGCTCGCTGCTGGGGTGGTGGTGGAACGGGCGGATCATGCCGTGGGACTACGACCTCGACGTGCAGGTCAGCATGGCGACGCTGGCGTTCCTGGGCGAGCGGTATAACCGGAGCACGCACGAGTACGAGTACGAGATCGATGAGGACGAAGAAGAGAGTGCGCATTTCATTTTAAATTACAATACTACTCCTCTCACAGTCACCACTGCTATCACCGCCAACTCCCATAACAGCAACGATACCGACGATGGGAGTACCAAGAGAGAAGATGGGGGAGCAGCGAACGCCACGACGACGGTAAAGAAGACGTATCTCCTCGACGTCAACCCGCACCACGTCGCTCTGACGAAGGGCAACGGCGCTAATGTCATTGATGCCCGGTGGATTGACACGAGCAACGGTATGTTTATCGATATCACGGGCCTGCGCGAGCGCGATGTCGAGCGCTCCCCGGGCGTCTGGAGCTGCAAGAACAACCACCGCTACCGCACTGCCGAGCTCTGGCCGCTGAGGAGGACCGAGTTCGAGGGCGCCGAGGCTTGGATCCCGTACGCCTTTGACAAGGTCCTGACTGACGAGTACGGTCCTAAGAGTCTGGTTACGGAGGAGTGGGCTGGGTTAGTCTTTTTCTTTCTTGTCCCATTCATTTTTCTACTTTTGCTTTCGTACCCACTCTTAGAATTTCCATACGACCTTCCCTATCTCCCCAAAGTTTCGTTTATCGAGATGTAAAATTTATCCCAATAGAGCTGAACTGAGCTGACTGAATCCCTCGCCGAGAATAGACATCGCTGGATACCAGAGCTCAGAGAGTGGGTTAAGCTCCCGAAGAAAAATAAGCCAGCGACTCCGACGCCAACACCGACGCCGACGCCGAAGAAGAAGAAGAAGATAGAAAGTCAACCTACGGATAATAAGAAAGATGATAACAAGGCCGTCGAGAGCGTCGTCGTGTATGAGGAAGTGATTGTCCAGGCGTAGATGAGAGGAAGAGCGCAACAAGTAGAATGGAACAGCGAATCCGTATTTAAGTTTATATATTATAACCAATTTCATGTCAATCGAGACAAGTGTGATGACACCATTGTTAACTACCTCTTCCAGACCCGCCGTGCCAATAGAGGGAATTCAGGACTGACTAAGAGGACTAAGACGGAAGATTTCTCGCGACAGCTCTTGAGCTAGAAGACAGTCTAACGGAAAACCTCTACTTCGAAAAACAGGGTTTGGGGAAAAGGTAGATCAAACATGCATCGTAGAGTAGTGTGATTAATAATTGTAAATGAAGGGGCCTTGTGTCGGGTATGTCAACTTACCCCTTTCTGTCATTGACAAGAGCGCTTATTGGCTGGCTTGGGATGATTCTTACCGCAACATCCGTAATTTCTACCCCAAATGACGATTTACCCCGATGAGATGATATTTACTCCACGGCTCTCAACATTGACTCTTCCTATCTTCACCTCGCCGAAGTATCCTAATAATGGATTTGTAATATCATGAGATAACATGGGAACTAACTACTCCTTGCGCATAGTAGGTTGGGGAAGAAAATAGGGATAGGAATGCATATAAGAGACGCCTTGGGAATTCTCTCTTAGCATTAGATTTCAAGTATCCGTATTAGCAACGAATAGAACCTAGTTCAATTTGGTTATACTATCACTACCTTGTTATCCTTTGAGTATCTCAGCATTTGCCTCTAAGAGCAGTTCATATCCAAGATGTCCCCCACCGAGCAGACCGTCTTCCGCTTCACAGCCTACAATGGGCCCGAAAACCTTCAGCCATTCCGGGAGCCTATTCCAAAGCCAAGCGCAGGCGAGGTCCTAGTCAAGATCCGCAGCGTGGCGCTCAACTACCGCGATATCGCCATCGCGAGGTCGACCTATCCCTTTCCCACGCAGGGCCACGTGATCCCATGCTGCGACATGGCAGGCGAGGTCGTCGCCATCGGCCCGACGACCGAGGTGTTCAAATTACCCGATCTCGTCCTGGGAGATGCCGTGTTGGCACCCGTTTCCCCTTCGTACTTGTACGGCACCGGCCAACGACCGGATGCTCTGGATTACGCCTGGGGTGCTGGAAAGCAAGACGGGTTTCTACGTCAGTATGTCGCGATACCCGCCCATACGTTGATCAAGCTTCCGCCCTGTAAAGCGCCGCGGGACTTCGCACGGTGGGCCGCGACGCCGTGTACCGTTTCGACGGTGTGGAATGCGTTTTATGGGAATACGCCGCTGAAACCTGGCGACACGGTGTTGGTCCAAGGTACGTAAGAGAGTTATTTTCTAGAGACCCAGAAATATTTGGTGCGAATCCTCGAGTGGCTAGATACTGAGGTCTATTATTTAGGGACTGGTGGAGTGGCTATAACTGCGCTTATTTTAGCCAAGGCCGCAGGTGCAACTACTATCATCACATCTTCTAGTGACGAGAAGCTCGATTTCGTTCAAACTCGACTCGGTGCCGATTATATGATCAATTATAAGAAGACACCAGACTGGGCGGCTGAAGCGCAGCGCATAACAAATGGGAAGGGAGTGGATCATGTCATTGAAATTGGTGGTTCAGGAACTTTCAACCAGAGCTTGGCGGCTGTGACACGAGGTGGAATGATCACGGCTATAGGATTCTTAGCAGCTGGTTCGCAAGAGAATGCTCCGAACGTGACTATGACGGTGATCACTAAGGCAATCACTGTCCGAGGGGTGACGGGAGGGTCAAAACAGCAACTGGAGGAGGCAGTCAAGTTTATGGGCGCTCGCGCGCTTGAGCTCCCCATTGACAAGGTCTTCGCTTTTAAGTACGAAGAGATCATCGCCGCGTTGAATTATCTCGAATCAGGGTCGCACATCGGAAAAGTATGCATCATGGTTGAATAGATGCCGCCGCAAGCCGTAGATAGCATCTCACGTCGTCGTCGATCTCAAGAACATGAATGCCTTGAAACACAGAGCTCCATAGCTTGATGACAGCCATAGCCATCTGTTGGTAACGGCTTGGGTCGTCATCCGCTAAATACAGTACTTCTGAAAAGTCTGTCTCTTTGATGATTGAGGTGATAATATCCAGGAGCTTTTCCTCTGATTTACGAAGCACGCTGATACCGGAGGATTGGACGACCGTTGATATTTTTATCAACCAGGTCTTGAGTAATAAGGCTGATTCCAGGCTACAAATTGAATGCTCAATAGACCAAATTGATGTCTTTGTAGTAGCCATGTATGCAATCCCTAGGCGCACTGGCACGCTCAGAGCGTGCGCTGCGTGTAGCACAGCTCGCTCAACATGTAGCGATCTCTCCAGGATTGGTAGCTTGTCCATAATAGTAAGGTCGCCTTGAATCACTCCGTGGCAGGTTCCACGGTTGAAATTCAAGCGGATGTAAGCTAGCCGCAGTAGAGCAGTGGAAGAAAGCCCAAACGATGACACCTTGCTTGAGCGAGGGTCTATGACTGGTTCATCAGTTCCTTCCCAAGAGACTTGCCAAGCGCGAAGAGCAATTTCGACTCTCTCTATAGAGGCTGGTGAGGGTTGGCTTCCACCAGCACTTTGACGATCATGATAGATCTGTTGAAGCAACCCGATAATCAGTAAATAGCACGAAAATGAAGAGACTCTTGTATCTTCAGAAAATCTGTTACCCTCGAATAGAGAGCAAAGTCCTCCTTGAAATAAACACCTAGTCTGACGGCGAGCCATCTGCCATTGGAGAGCATTCCGCGAATTCCACTATATAAAGAGGTTAGCCTTCATATCAAGTACAGAATGTGAAACTTAAACTTCAAGAATAGGGACTAGATCTTTGAATTATTTTAGTAGTTGACGAGGGGAAAAAAAAAAAAAAAAAAAAAAGGGATATCTTGTCATTCAATGGACACGATGGACCAGGATCATTGCCTACCGTTTGTGAAAAGTCCGGCAAACGAAGATCTATCTCTCGGTTCAGAATGAGTGGAGGAATGCCGAAGGTAATATTGTGTAGGCTACTGAGAACGTATGCGGCAAGAATAGTCCTTCGCCGTTCTTCGCAAGCCACCCAAGTTGTCCATTCTCCTAGCGGTGTTTCTTCCTCGACTTCCGATAGGCCATGCGCTCTGACGAGTACTTTGACACAAATAGAGTTAATGATAACTCCTTGAGATCGATGGAGGGATGTGGAAGTATAGAGGTTTTCTTGGACAATGAACACTCCAGACAGCGATCTTCGCCGCCTAGGAAATAGGCAAGCCCTGAAGAAAATACATCTTACTTACTGGCCAATTCGCCCGCCATAGATAAAGCATCAGGTCGAACCCTTTTGTTTCCCCATGACGCAAAGATAACAAGCAGAATCAGCGTCTGTATCTTCTTCAATTTGTCCGACGTGCTTTGAACTGTACTGTTGACGTTGCATATGATGTCGGATGCGAGACGAAGTTGCTCACGGCGGCTTTTCTCTAACCATATTGCTCTCGCCATGAAGTAAAGTCTATAGGCTTTGTTATGTTCAAATCGGTACATAAGACCGAGAGCGGCCATGGCCAGGGAGGTTTCAACGTCCCGCTCCTCTACTGAAAATGTCGCGACATGGATGAATGGGAGATACTGTTGTGTGCACTTGAGATACGTTTCTATACCAAGGGAGAGGGCATTGTTGGTAGGAATCTCGCATCCGTCTGGGAGAACAAATGCATACCCCTGGATCTCTTCGCAGAGCTTCTTAAAACCTAGGCCAGAGATCGACCATGGCTTAGAGCTAGCATGCTCGTTGTCCTGAATAGTTCGGTACTGGTTACTAGCATGTTCGGGATAATCTCCTTGGCGGCTATCATTCGCGTCCTCGACGAGATCCAGTGAAGGCAAGCTAGAGCTAAATTGAGAGAAGCTGGTCACCTTCGTCGGAGCTTGCGATGGAGGCCGGAGTTCAAAATCTGAGATGGGTACCTCCAAGGGTTCCGACTGGGACATGAAAGCCCGATCCCAAAAGATGTTGAAGTCATTCATGTAGGGCCAATCTGGGTCACAGAGCATGGCTTCCGAAATCTCCTCTACTTGAGAGACCTGAGGTTGGCATATCCTGACATGACGTGCGAGAAGGTCCCTCGAGGGCGTCGTTAGAGGACAGACGATATAGTTAGCACAAAGACTTAGAAGGCTTACTGTCGCGTGAATCGATTCCCACAGTCACAGGCAAATGGTTTCTCGTGCGTATGCGTGCGTTCGTGGCGTACTAGGTGTTCTTGGCGTCTGAACTGCTTCCCACAGTGTTGGCATGGCGCAATCGCGATTCTCGGCCGACCTCGAGGCATTTGGTATATGTACACATGCTTTGTTCACAAGATACCCCTTACATGTCAGGTTTCATCAAGAGCTATGCATTAAGCATTATCTAACCTTGGACGGTATTTATTTAGGGGGTGATGATAAAGGCAAATGCGGGATAGTGAGCTGGCAGTCTGAATGTACCTAGTGGGTAAACTTTATAGTGATTGGATTAGCTAAGAGTGATGGCACCTAGCTCAGTGTCAATAGTAATGCTTAAACAGGTATTATAACACTACGAATGGGTTGCAAACGCTGAAAATAAATCAAGCTATTTATAAAAGCAAGATAAACATAGATAATTACTTAGTATTTATCCATACCTACCTAAGGCACATTGAAGAGTACCATCATACCTTAAGTACTAGAGAAGTATTGGCCCCCTGTCATAGCCAAGGTACTATTGTTGGATTTTACCACTGCGCCACAAATCTGGCGGGACCGGTCCATTATTTGGTCACTGTCTTATAGTGCGTATTATCTAACAACTATAACTCATATGAAATACCGTTCGCCACTCAAGATTTTCGACCTGATAAGTTCTTGGCATGGCGGCCGTTTCTCACAACCACGCCTACTACCAGGCGCGTCTCGACTATATCAAGCAAATCCTAGCAGATTATTTAAATCTCCCTGATGAGGTAGGCAACAAGCTAGCAGCAAGCCTAGCTCGAGCTTCTCCACTTAACTAAGTTATCTTTTCTAAATTTGCGTTAATATCTAACGACGATAACTTTGAATAGGTTATAAAGCAAACCAAGATTACGCCGATCCAATACGAACATGACTTCCCTTTCAAGTACAACAATTTTGTCTACCGCCTTTCACTTCCTACCGGTATCTCGGGCGGCCTTGGGGATGCTGATGGAAGTCGTAAGCCGAAGCACCGAGGCTGCGTTCCCATTCCAGCAGGTACCAAAGATTTCATACTACGTCTAAGCAACCCGGACGCTGAGGGCATGCACCAAGAAACGCGAGTGCAGAATGAAGTCGGCATCCTTACTCTCGCCTCAGCTGCTCTCTGCCATATCAAGCCTACCGTAGTTCCCCGCGTTTTCGGCTGGAGTAGCGCTAGTCGCGATCATCCAGGGTGGATCCTAGAGGAACTAATGCCTGGCGTACCACTTGCCGAGGCGTTTGACAAAACCATGTCTCTTGACCAGAAGAAAGAGATCCTAGCACAGATGGCGAGACTGCTAAAGGCGCTGCAGAATTACCCGCTTCCTGAGAGTATTAAAGGCTGGGGAGGTGTGACGTTTGATGACAGCGGTGCTATAGTCAGCGCGTCCCTGACTAGCGTTGGTGCCGGACCGTGGTCTTCTTTTGAAGACTCCTATAGAGGCCGCCTGAAAATAGCACTCAGCAAAGCCGATATAAACCCGTATCTGCAAGGTTGGCGCGCCAACGGCGTCAGAGAACGTGTTAATGCTTTTATCGAGCATGGCCTAGCAGCACAATTTTCTGACTTAGCATCGAAGCATGACAGGACTATTATACACGCAGATTTTAGTTAGTATCCTATTTTATTTGTTTAAAATCTTTTGCTATTATTTCAGCTTTAGTAACTTTAGCACTAACACTTAGACAAAGCTACTGATAATATACTCTACGACCCTGCGACAGGCTATATAACAGCACTTCTCGATTATGATTTCGCTAGCATCCTACACCCTGCATATGAATTCTTCCGTTCTTTTAATAGCACCGGCGGCCGACTTAGCGGCTGGTTAGGCGACACGACTCCACAGGAAAAAGAGGCTGCGGCGCTTCGGAATGCTAAACTTACCGGACAGTTTCCTTCGCCTCTTCCAGTTCCGGTGGCGTCCGATAATGGCCCGGGGGTTGATTGGGAACTCGCGCAGGCATGGGAGAACGAGCTGCAGAAACTGGATGTAAAGCGACCTAGCTCTATTCAAGGGATCGACAAGATTGCGGATGTTGACGAAGTCTTGGGCTCTTTATTACCCTGGACATTGGTTAATGAGGACTATTTGAGAATGAATCCAGAGGAAGATCACAGAATGGAGTTGAGACGCAGGAGCGAGAGACGGCTTCTAGGCTTACTGGATCACATGGGATTCTAGGCTGGAATGGTTGCAAAAGAGAAACAAAGGCGACAAGAGAAGATGCTGAAACAAAAGGGCAGAATGCAGATAAATGATGGTGACAGTAGGGGATAGGTGGACAAATATTTGAGTCACTTGATAGATCTGAACTCGCCGATAACACCGCTATACGTAGTATTTCGTGAAACTTTATGTTTCTCAGCAGTGTGTGTCCACTGCACGTCATCATTCAACAGACTCAATGTCACATGACCCACTCATGGCCCACTCATGACCCTGGTCACATGACCCACACACTATGTATCCATCCTTCTTTCCTTTCCCTCTTCGGTGCACCGTACCAGATTGTCGCTCCTGGACTGTGCTGCTCGCCTTTTAGACTAAGAAGAATTCTAAGAATTCTTAAGATTCGAAATGGGGCAGAGCTTCCAGCTCGTCGCCCCGCGGGCGAAATTGGCCTTGTCTTGGTCCGGCAAACTAGGCGAAATCCTTTTTGATGGTTCGGCAGAGGGGATTGTACGCCTCCTAGCTGTTCCGGTTCGGCCGCAGCGTAGCTCTTCTCCAAACCCCCCTGTAAACTCGACCAATACCGTCTACAGCGAGATGCGAGAAGCAAAGCGTAGCAGGGATGACGACTCCTCACGACGCTGCCACAAGCGGATCAAAGGCTATGGCCGCGATGACAAAATAGTCCCCAACGCTGTCATTACCCTTTCCAGTCTTCCTCTAGAACTACATCGACTTGTATTTTCTTTTATCGACGACATCATAGACACCATCTCCTTTGCCATCACGAATCAGTACTTTTTGTCCATCGGCCAACAATTTGTCGACGATTACTACACATCGTATCTCCCGCAATGGGCTGGCACAAATATCGTCTGCGTCGGCCACGATGTTGAACCAAATGACTACCCCCCTGACCTGTTCTCGACCGAAGAACTCGAGGTTCTACGCCAGAAGACGTTCGACAAGGCGGATGTCTGGGACTATCCCGACCAGGATGACGTTCGGTACAAGCCATTCGATCTTTCGGATTTCACTTATCCCTCCGTGTCTATGATAGAGAAACCCGAGCACCATCTTTGGGGGATACAATATTCCTTAATTGATAGGTGTAACCTACGAGGCATATCAAAGGACCCTGGGTATCGCCATATAAAACAACAGTTCGAGTTCGAGAAAGAGACCTACTTTCCTACAGATCAGCAGTGGGTTCTCCGAAACTTGACCACAAAACAGATAGTTCGTTCTGACGCCATTGCTCTATCACCCGATTATATCAGGGGCCCCAATATTGATTTCTTGGGGTTCGGCGAAGTTGTTATGTCCCGCATTTGCTGGTCAACATCCTCGTCTGTTAGTATGAAGGATACAACTAATATCTCGAGGGGAGTATGGGCAGGCCACTGTTTTGATATTACTACGCTTTCAAGACATAAGGTTGAGACCCGCGGGGAGGAGTGGAGAGATGTGAGCGAAGAGGTGGCGGGGGAGATCGCCGGCATCTGGGAAGGCGAATACGGCGCTAATTGGCGTGGAATTATTTGCAAGAGCTGACGTGAGTGAGTGAGGACCAACGTATCGCATACATCCTACGGGGTGTGGAACTACTGACTCCTCGCTTCGTTGCGAGTTGTTTAAGGGGGATTGGTATATTGGTCCGAACCCGCCCGTGTGGTGGTCTATACCGCCAACCTAGGGGATACGCCAGCACTAGAGAAAAGAGGAAAGCAACAACAAATAAACATCAATAGCAGCGAGCTACCTATCTAGCTATCTAGCTAGTTATACATACCTAAGTCCGACTACAGTACCAACAGTGGTGCTAACAGTAAATACGAATCAAGGTTGAGCGAGCCTTAGCGGAGGTGCATCTTGTCCACCCCCGATCGCTCGTGGTCCTAGAGCCTACGGAGTACTATAGGCTCTACATAGGCCTGAGCTTTGTCTTACTGCTTGCCTATCCTGCTTTGTCCCTGATCCGGATGCTGTGCAGGCGTGTAAAGAATCGTCTCTGGTTTTTTTGGCATCTTCTGCTTCCCGTTTGGTTGTGTGGCCGGAGAATTATCCTCGGATACGAAGCCGATTATGTTTTGTCTTTTCTTGGCCGCGAATGCATTATTTATTGCTATCGGATTTGCCAATGATACTACCGAGCTGATCAGACGCCTTGGTCAGGTGGCTGTTATTAACCTTGTCCCGACCTTCCTAGGCGCACACATGAACCACGTCGCTAATGCCTGCGGGTTTTACTACGAACGCTATGTCAGGTTGCACACCTGGCTCGCGGGCGTCGTCATCGTCTTATACACGGTCCTTGCCGTGAAGCAAACAGACTACGACGGCCCGTCCCATTATGTGACCGGGATTCTCGCAAGCTCTTCGTTCAGTCCAGCATTGGTATAGTTGCTAACCTTTCCTAGGCATCATCATCCATCGGGGCTATGCCATCGTCGGATGGATGGAGCGGATATTAAAGGGCTGCGCGTACCATCTTCATACCATTATGATCACTGAAGGTCCTCTCACACTCCCTGCAGTACTTGTGTTCATTGTGCTCATGGTCAATACGCTGCTTTTCTGTAGGCCACGTCTCGGGGCATTTCGAGCACCCCCATGAGAAATGGATCTTAGCCTCCATGTGCTGGAATCGCGCCGTTTCGGAGTCGAAGTAGCGGGCGCAATGGCCGCATTCGAACCTGGGGGCACGGTGGCCCGTAGAACGAAGGTGGTTATCACGAGCCTTCAGAAGCACAACTCGGTACTGTCGATACATGTTTTATTTGCAGTCGTAATAACGAATAAGGTGCTGCTCAATGTTTTACTTTTTCAGGTACAAATGGAAAAGACTTGCTCATTAATAGCAAGAGATACGAAATGACCTAGTAGGGTAGATCCATCCGCCTGCATTCCTAGACTTTCGCGACAGTGCTCATGTCGTTTGTGGCGATCTGTTTGGAAATCGCGTGATCGGATGACATTTTGAACCTCAGGGAGAGGGGATACAATCTGACTATCTAGGGCGTCGAACAGAATAACAACCAGTATACTAGCTTGCCCCGCGACATAGAGCCACGGGGGGTAAGACGCGACGTGACCCCTGAGAGATAGCCTAGCAGCCATCAAACCTGCGGTTCTGGATGCCTTTCACGTGCTCGCCATCGAAGTGAACCACCAGCATTTCTTTGACCTGTCACTCGTCTACTGCGTCAATCTGGCCTTGCCATGTACCCATCAGCCCCCTATCGTCATCGTTCCCCACATACCCTTTACCCAGGCCACGCCCCGCGACGGTTCCATCCCCGAGCCGAAGAGTTATATACCCGATTATACCGTATTAAAGCAGGAATCACCTCTCGGTGCTATACAGGGCGGGGCCTCTGTACAGGCTTATTGGACCATTTGAATAGCCAGTTCTTGATCCTTTCCAACCCTTGCAAATCTCCCTCGGCGGTGTCCCGCTTCTCCTCATCGACCCAGCCTTGAGTGAAACTGCCACCAAAGTCGATAAGCCAGAGATTGTCCATAGTATCAACCAAGACGTTGTGGGGTTTAGCATCGCCCCATACCAGTCTAGCACTATGTAACGTTCGGATGAGACCCTCGAGCTCGTCCGCCCAGCGAAGTCGACGGTTTTCAGTGATGTCAGACCATAGTGCCATAAAATTCAACGTACCCTTATTCTCAACATAAGGAAGGAGGATTCCCACCAGCCGTTTGCCAGGGGAAGGACTATGCTCGGCAGGGGGGAAGTGCTGAGGAAGGTCGTTGTCGTGGTCGACGACCACGCCATGTAAACGGGAGACGCGAATATCATGCGGCAGCTTTCCCTCGGCGATGGCGTTTGCAATCTTCTGGTACGCTCGCA
Source organism: Xylaria sp. FL1042 (assembly GCA_022495085.1). Taxonomy (NCBI): domain Eukaryota; kingdom Fungi; phylum Ascomycota; class Sordariomycetes; order Xylariales; family Xylariaceae; genus Xylaria; species Xylaria sp. FL1042. The sequence continues at coordinate 152,369 of MU380201.1, forward strand.
GCTCGTGATATGTTGCTCCTTGCTTTCCACGTCCAGGTTCCCATGCCTTAAAATAGCACGTAATGTCGCCTACGGAGACTTTGCCTGGACCTCGAAGGTATGGATCAAGCCTGCCCTGAGACGTCGACGGCAGCGGCCGTACTTGACGTGACGAGTACGAATCAACCGACGCTAAGGGCTCGAACAGGCATTCGCGTCGGCGCGGTATGATGTACCCGCCAGGAAAGTCGATATCGTGCCGCCAGATTGTCTCCTCGCATTGCGGTTGCAGAGTTATGTTGTCCTGAGCTGAGGCTGCGTTAAGAACGAACCATTGCGGGTAAAGAAAGTCATAGAGACAGTTGGTCGAGCTGGATACCGGCGGCCGCGGGGTTAGTTGGATTATTAGTGGCTCAAAGTCCTTTCTCAAACGCTCAGCCTCTTCTGCGCACTCCATTTCATTGTCGCCTCTAAGAATGCGAAGTGAGTTGAGAAAGCTCGAGTAAAGAGACGAATTACCAAGGAGAGTTCCGGTTATATCGAATCCTAAAGAAAGCGCCAAACGAGCGCACATAGATATCAATATCCTCATGATCAGCATTCTCTGCACTTCAAAGGTACAAATGAAGGTGGAAGGTTTGCATATCTTAGGTAATGGTTCAATTTGGGGACTCGGGATATGGGGATTCTATGGAGAAGAAAACACAAGGAGCGAGGATTCTGCAGAGGCAGCGAAAGGATATACACATGTATTGAAATGTAGTACCACAGGTGACGCTGAGTCGCGAAAGCTCAAGCTCTGCCAATTATAACCTTAGACTGGGTAGTACCACTGCACCTCGGGAACCTGCGCCTGGCTAATGTGCGCAGACATATTCGCGACCTAATAGGGGCGATCTTGCTTACGCAAGATACCGTGGGACCTAATGAGGCTTTTTCTCTGGCCTTGGAGCACATATCACCAGCCTGGTGCACAGAAACTGCAGGCTTTGTGGCGACAACCGTCGCCCGCGCACGCATCATCGTCCCTCGTGACATGTCCACATTTATGACATTCCCAGCCAAGCTCTTTATATACCTTCGTCTGGCAGTAATGCGCACCGCAATGGCCTCCCGTTGTGAATGTGGCCGTTGAGAAAGCCATGTCAGAGCAACGCTTCAAGTTGCCGAGAAAGTCTCGTTCGTTGGCGTCTCTTGCGTGGGGACAATCCTCTGCATTCTTAGGCTCCCAAGTGGTCGTATCAACGGAGTGACCGCAGGTATAAAGACGTTTCCGCTGCTGGCACATGGCTGTACTGTAGGTCTGAATCAAGAAGGACTGACTGGCTGCGTATTACGGTGACTTGTGGTTTTGGGGCAGCAGGTCGGCTACTTGAACTTCTACAGCCGTAATGCAACTAGAGGCTCTCAGCGCTCCGCACAAGCAAAACAAAACAAATAAAGCCCTTTTGACTGATTTTGACTGATTTGGGCCTTGATTTCGATATATTTGACTGATTTAGCTAGTTTTTGTATTTGACTTGGCTTAAATACTTGCCAAATATATAGGCCAAACAAAAATTTAGCGCTCAGCGCTTTTTTTTACTCCGAATGGCGGCCTAGAGGCCTTCGAATGTCTTCGTAGCTATACAGCTATACAGCTATACAGGCTATACACTAACGCGGTCAACGCGGTCAACGCGGTCAACACGGGATAGCTAGCGAAGTTAGGTAATCTTAGGTGTAGAGGTAGGCAAGGGTGGATAGGTACCTTAGGGATAAATAGGTAGGGATAGAGACTTAGTAGGGATAAATAGGGGTAAGGGTTATATTAGTCAGCAAAACATTTGGTTAACAGCCAACCTTTTCTTATCAAAAAACCTCTGTAAAAAATAAAAAAAAAATACAAGAAATTGCTTAAATTATTTGCAATTAATTAAACAAAATAATAATCGTCTGTTTGATCTGAGAAATGATTCAGATAATTTTTTTTTTTTTGTTTTGTTTTGACTGGTCAAGTTATCTGTCAGTCAAACCAAATATTGTTTTGCTTGTGCGGAGCGCTATCAGACTGGAGACTTCCATGGGCTACCATTTGCCTTTTATCTGCGATCCCAGCCCGTGTCTTTCGCCTACCGAAGTGTCGTCGCCTCGCATTGGGAGATGTATCACTCGCTTCAAAGGTCACTATCAGTCTGCCGTCCATGCCGCCATCTCGCCCGCATTTTAGGCTCCTTTCGCAGATAACTCTCCAGACCTGGGTGACCTAGGCGACTTGGGCAGAAAGAACGTCGCGGGGGTTGTGTCCACGGCCAGTGATTGTGACGAGGCTGCGTGCGAGAGAGATTACAGGACACAGCTCTCCGAGTTAGCGCTCCCCTACCCTCTAGATCGCACCAATCTAGTAGCCATGGACCGCGTGTGTAAAATCAAAATCCAGTTCTCCTATCACTAACTAACTATACTATACAACATTATCACTTTACTACCCAAAACGTATAGCTAACTTATAACTACTACATCCCTACAGGTGTTTGCTGCATTGCTGCAACGCGTAGCCCAGCACCAGCTCTCCAAGCTGTGACATATCTGATTGGATTCCAACGTCAAATGGACCGTATTCGTTCATTTGAAGGAGTGAGACTGCGTCAAGATCGATTCCCTGCTTATCGCAGATGTAATCCACGTAATCGGCATTAAAGGACGCAAAGTTGAGGTAGATTTGATGACGATCTTGTGAGATTAAAAGACGACTGGTGAAAGACGTCAGAGAAAACCGTAGGCATATACTTCTACGAGGGGCAGGCACGTACCTCATCTTCTGTTTCTTGTCGCTAAGCTTGCTCATGTCTGGGCGATACTGGTTAATCCATGCGGCCATTTGCGCGCTCTCTTGCATCCTAATTGCCTGCTTCTTCTGGCTTCTTGCAAAAGGTTTGACCTCGATGATCGCCAAGGGCTTTTCATCTCGGCGTCTTTTCAAGTACCCATCTACCCTCGCTTCGTATGTCTTTACTCGTTGACGATCATGCGCAATCAGCGGGATACGATGCAGTGTCCAGTTCGCTTTGAGCTGAGTGCAGTGGATTGCTAAAGCGTTGAGGTACTCAATAAGAGCCGTATTAACGATCTGTTCATCCTGTATGGCTTTGAACAGCCTAGGGTCTTCGAATGGAGATGAAATATCTTGTGATGTTCCAGATGAACCAGACGAACTACTCCTTCCTGGGGTATGTCTATTTCAGGGTACTTAAGTTAGCTTTATATAACCATGTATAACCATGTATAACCATGGCATAACCAACGTCCAACCACTGCGTGCCCAGGGGATAGCAATAACATAACCAGGAACACTAGTTAAAGGGGTCCTATTAGGCTTACATAGAAGACCGTTGAGGGGGCGTAGTAGGGATCCGGGGAGGAGAATCGGATATATGTAGTGTAGTTACCGGCGATTCAAGACCGGTGTGCCTTGGGCCTGGAGTTGGAGATGATTGAACAGAGGCTCTCTGAATAAGTCCCTGCCTTGTCCTCCTGGCAATTGGACTCATGTCCACCTTGGCGCTGTCATTGTCTCCGGGGTCTAAGCCTTGCGACTGAGTCTGGTGGTACCTGACGAGGGAAAAGGTATGAAGATCAGCATAACCTTGCTGTTCTAGAGTCCCTTGGGACACAGTAACAGACTTGAGGAACCGCTGCCAGCTAGGTTGTATGGCCTTCGAAGACAGAAACTGCTGCGCGGATTGGAAACTGAAATTGTCTATCCAGAGAGCTCTATCGTTTGTATAGAGGTCGTGTACAGAGCGTTCTACCCAAATAGTGCGGAGCAATAGAAATTGTTCCCGGGAGATACTTGAGCCAGAACAGGCCAGTCCATGTTGATGGATAGATTTTACCGAGAGCAACTGAGATTCAGCCCTCCATGTAGCAAGATTCTTTGGTAGAGCTTGTTGATAGGACATTATGTATTATAAGAAAACTAAGAGAAGTTATTGTGAAGAGATCGAAACTAGAAATTGTGAAGGATAAGTAAATGTGCAGGTCACTGGTCTTATAGGCTTCGTAGTAAGAAATTCGCCTCATCTTATACTTGACTTGAGCAAATTGTTTGCGTATGATGGACCTAAGTCTCTCACTGTTGGCCTAGGCTTTTCACACGTTGGATTTGATTCGGCGTTGTTGGTTCGGTTACTTACCTAGTCCAAAGTCTTCAATATCAACCTAATACCTGAAATGTACAAGCATTGCTTAGCCAAGGGATAACAAGGATTAATAGGAGATTGACGTACCAGGCTAACACTGGAGACCAAGACAGATTGTAGCCACCCCGGATCTCGGCCTAGCCATCTCCTCTTTTGCAGATACCACCGAATTCGTGGATCCATCCATGGCAGATTGTAGCAAATCACGATATGGATTAAATGGCAGTTGGTTTTCAACCGGGTCGACGGCGGTCCAGCCAACTTGACCGAATGAGGCTATCACCAACAGCACATTGTCAATCCCATTGATAACACTTCATACAGAGGTGTGATTGGAGAGATGATGAGGTTGTAAAGGCGCCAGTCACTAACAGGAGAAATCCCTTCTAGCAGACAGGCGGGTTGGCATCACGCCGGCTAGAAGTATGTTGGTGAGTGATTTGTATGAGCATCGCCGCACTAGGCATTATTATTGGTGTATGTGACGCCCCTGACTAGGCTGCAGCTTCAGCATCGAGGCGTTTAAGTCGTCTGCGGTCTAACAGACTGAAGTGAGTGGAGTTGGCCGTGAAGAACCCCATTCAACATGGTAACATGATTGGCTAGATGTCTAACGCCGTCGCCAAGCCAACAAGGGATAGCTTTGGCCAACAGACACTACCGGAACCCCTGGCCGATCTAGTGATTACCAACACCTCATCACCAACACCACCACGCGCTCGCACCATCGTCACCAACAGCATCAACAAGATAGCATGCCAACACCAGATACCCTTCTCCACATAGATGGCAAACTCAGCTACTAATCAGCGCGAGTATGTCTCTTTTCAGCACATAAATAAAGCACCATGTCTCGCAGAAGGTCAGTCGGTCCGGCACACCTGGAACAGACAGGAACCAGTCCCAAAGCATCAACAGCAACAGATCCCCAGCACACCATGTCTTCGCAACAAGTGTCCCAACCCCCTGCACCGGTAACCCAGAAGCCTGTTGTCCAGACTGCTCTACAACTACTCACGCAATTGAAGCCCCATATCACCAACCCCTATCTCGATCCCGGGAATTGGAACAAATTCCACATCACCTGTGGCGTACCACTCGATCTTAAGTGGGAATCTAGCAATGGAGGCGACTTCTTACGCCTTGTTACATATGAGAAAATGCAACAAATCGCCAGCCAATACGGGTTTAACAGTATGAGGAATCTATCCCCAGACCCTGACCACCCATTCCACAACTCATCTCTTGTATCCTCTCACCTCGACGGACATATCTTCTCTGTCTATCAAAACAAATTTCTTTCAAGCCAGTCTAGATGGTACTTCCGACAGTAAGTAGGCCTATACCTTATATAACTAATGCTAATATGGTATCGATAGACCCAGTGACTGGGAAAACAAGTCACTTCGGTATCTCCTACCCAGCGAAGAGAAATGGATGGTTGAATACATTTCAGGTGTTAAGGATAGCAATCTGCCACACATCAACTGCACCGTGGTGCAAGTCGATAAGCTCCAGGATGACAAACTCATGTTCAGTGAGGTTTGGTCTATCCTCATGCTTACCCTTCTTTTCTTTCACCGCTTCCCAGAGTCGAAGTGCGAGGTTGTACCGGTGAGTTACAATTTTCCCAATGGATTTCCATTTCTCTGAGCATCTTGGAAATACACCATTTCAAATGCTTCTCATTGCTGACTTGGTATCTGATAGGTTACCGTCGTAACTATCTCTGGCACGACATTCCGAATAGTACAGGGTTTCGCAGATGGCAAGAAAACCAACGTTAAGATCCGAAAATCTAGCGTCGTGTCCATAGGCGCAGAGGAGGAAAACGTGAAGAACCAGATGATGCTGATCCTAAGATGGCTACTGGCTGAGCCAATCTGGCCGAGCAAGCACTAGGTTCGAGAACAAGGCGTATCGAGTGCGGTGTCATCAGGTTGTTCTTTTTGATGTTAAATAGAACATCTACCAAGTAAAACTTTCTATCTAGGGATACCGCAACGAATGGTCCTACAGCGATCAATACGCAATCTATCAGGGTATATAGTTACAGGGTGCACGGGGGTTCGCTATAGTAGACCTTGTGGCTATATATTCCTAGGGGCCTTGCCCGCCCTTCGAGAGTTGAAAGCCAACTACTCACCCTCGAACAACATCGCCTAAACAGATATCTGTTGGATTTTACCACTGCGCCAAAAATCTGGCGGGACCGGTCTATTACAGCGATCCGCACAAGCAAAACAATATTTGATTTGACTGACAAATAACTTGACCAGTCAAAACAAAACAACAAAAAAAAAATTATCTGAATTGTTTCTCAGATCAAACAGACGATTATTATTTTGTTTAATTAATTGCAAATAATTCAAGTAATTCCTTATGTTTTTTTTTATTTTTTACAGGGGTTTTTTGATGAGAAAAGGTTGACTATTAACCCCTACCCCTACTTATCTAATCTACCCCTACCTATTTAATTTACCCCTACCTATCTAATCTACCCCTACCTATCTAATCTACCCCTACCTATCCACCCTTACCTACCTCCACACCTAAGATTACCTAACTTCGCTAGCTATTCCGTGTTGACCGCGTTAACCGCGTTGACCGCGTTAGTGTATAGCCTGTATGGCTGTATGGCTGTATAGCTATAAAGACATTCGAAGGCCTCTAGGCCACTATTTGGAGTGAAAAAAGGCGTTAAACGCTAAATTTTTGTTTGGCCTATATATTTAGCAAGTATTTAAGCCAAGTCAAATATAAAAACTAGCTAAATTAGTTAAATATATTAAAATTAAGGCTTAAATTAGTTAAAATTAATTAAAAAAGCTTTATTTATTTTATTTTACTTATATAAAACGCTAGTTTATTATTAATTATTATTTTATAATATATATTATTTAATAATATTATATTTTATAAAAGCTTTATTATTAATATTAATTATTAAACTAGTTTTAAGGTTTAAAAAACTTTATATTATATTAAAAGGCGATTTTATTATAAATTTATATTTATAAAAAACAGTTAAAATAAATGCTAAAAGACTAGCCTATAAGGTAAATTATATATGAGTAAGTATATAAATATGTTTATCACCTAGTGTTGGATAAGATTTGTATAAATTTGTACGATAATCATGGCTGGCGCGACCAGCCCGGAGGAGGGACCCGAAATACAGCGTATTTAGTCAAATCTATTGGATAATATATGGCCATGAAGCTAGCCACAACGAGCGTATGAGGCATACATGAGGAGATCACCAATTACATAAGCCAGAGAATGCGCTAGTGACTAAGCACTAGGGTAAATATAGCGCACACATGTTTTACTAGAAAATTCTTTCAGATAGAGCTTTAGAACAACCTGTGGGGTGAGCTAATATACATCCAAAAATCCAACAAAATCCTGTCTATTTAAAAAGGAATACGAAAGTGTGCGTACGGAAGGGAGGCTATCTATAGGTAATTCAGGTGGGCCCTGGTCACCTGACCCTGTCATGTGACCCTGTCAGGTGACCCCTTAGTCATCCAATAGCCCCATGACCCCCCTAGCCGTACCAGTAGCCCAAGGGCTACTCGTACGACTAGTCAACCGCTCGTATTATTATCCCAACACCTAGGCTGTTTAAAACATACAATTGTATTAAGCCCGGTATACCAGCACTGTTAACAAAAACAGCTATTAGAACCCTCTGAGCATCGCGCAAGACCTTCTTTTCCTCAAACCCCGATGAAATCCCAGAGCGCACCCTCCTCGTCAAACTCGACCTCGGCTAAGGTTCGCTCGCCGCTCGCGATGGCAGCACGCTTTAAGTCTCACCAGCCGGCCGCTAGGAGCTGGTACCCGCCCTTGGGGTGTGGACGGAAGGTGAAAGATTCCCACATCATCATTCCACCAGCTCGAACGCAATATCCATCCTTTTGTTGCGGCCCAGATATTTCCGTTATAAGTCTGCATCTTCCCGTGGTGGACAAAAGAGACAGAATAACACTACCCGTACACTAAGCTCCTTATCACATTGGCGAATGAGACATTATCAATATAGTGAATTAAGGGCGTAGCTACCTTGTTTTTTTTTTTTTTTTTAACTTTTCCATTCTATCGCCTGCTTCCCATGCTTTATGTCTTATGTTGGTTGCCTTTATACAGGACATCCACGGTTGTTTCGAGAGCCTGCCAATCTGGTTACCTCGCATCGGTTGTAAGCAAATCGCTTAGGCATCTACAATGATTTCTGCTCTTCTGGTTGCTGTTGGGGCGCTGGCCGCCACCTACATTCTTCTCCTTGCGGCTCTTCGGTTATCTCAAGACCCAAAGGAGCCATCTTCAATCAACGACTCCATTCCCTTCATCATGCCCGTGCTCAGTATAGTATCCAAGAGAGGAAAATTCCATAACGGAAATATCTGGGCCGCAACAAAAGGATGGATATTGCGTTCGAGCTGGTGGAATGATGATGTGGGAATCTTTCACCTTCTGTCCACACCCCAAGGGCAGCGCTCCGCACAAGCAAAACAAGTCAAATAAAGCCCTCATGACTGACTTTGACTGACTTGAGCCTTGATTTCGGTGTATTTGACTGACTTGGCTGGTTTTTGTACTTGATTTAGCCTAAGTACTTGCCAAACACATAGGTCAAGTAATTTTAAAGGCCATTTCACTTATTTTAGTTATTTTTACCCCTAATGGCAGCCTAGAGACCTTTTAAATCGTTTTATAGCTAGTATTAAAAGTATTAAATAGACTTTAACGTTCTTGTTAAAAGGCTTAACTGTTAAGAATTTAACGTTAGTTGTAAATATTGCATTTTTATAGCCCGAACTATAATGCAAAGGTGGTTTAAATAGTATATCTAGGCGTACGCCATCGGCCTTTAGGGATGGGCACGCAAGAGAGGCTAGAGGTTTTTTATAGGTTAGCTTATAACTACTCCTTTTTATAGCAACCCTTGTCTACTTCCTAAAACGCAAGCAATTTTATAAACTTGTTTAATATAATAGAAACATGCCTTGTTTATTTATAGGTAAGCTGCTGGTTTAAGTCTAGCAACAAGTAAATCTTTATTTTCTTTTTTTTTTTAGCAATTAATATATAAGCATAAACTATATATATAAAAGTATATATATAAAAAGGCATAATAAAAAGAATTATAATGTTGCTGCCGAGTTTTGTTTAATATAAAATTAATTATAACTGGAAGGCGTAGCCTGTGCTTATACCTATAGCTATAGCCATAGCTATAGCTATACTTATACTTATACTTATACCCTTGTTGCTTGTTTAGGTATTTTTTAGGAACAGCACTCCCGCCTGTTAACTAATAAGCAGATATTTAAGCTTTTATTTAATCGGAATAAAGAATTTTTCAACGCTTTTATCGGTTAATATACCGCAATAAAATACTTATTTAGTTAAGATATACTATGGCTAGTTAAAGAAGCATGGGATAATAATGTGCATTGTTTTGCCCTGCTATATAAAAAGTCTAACGCAGGCTCCGCGCAGAAAACAACCCTTGCTCTTTTTACTATATAATTAATACATGTCTGCTAGCCGAGAGGCCTGTCAACTAATTAAAAGCCTTTACTTTTTTAACCTTTTCACCCTCCTTCTGCTTACTAATTACTTATTAGTCTTTTTACCTTACTTTTTTCCTCCTTTTTTCTTTACCTTACTTTTTTTTACCACTTACTTTTAACCTTTAATTAACAACTATATTTTCAACTATTAACAACATTATCTGCAGGCGCATATTTAAAAATAAGCTTATAATATAAAAACTTAGTGTTGCTTAAATTTAAATATTCTTAGCATTTTATTACCTATATTATTACTTTACTAACATTATAATCTTAAAACCTAAAAAAAAGCCGGTTTACACGCTATTTTAGCTTTAATGCCTAAGGTAAACTAATTTAAGTTTAACAAAATGTTTTCTTAGTCAACAAATTTTCAAGCCAAAATATCTATTAATATAATATAAAATAAAATAACCTTTAATATATAATCTTATATTTTAACATTTCTCTTAGGCTTCGATTAGTCCTAAGCCTATTAAGCAGTATAAAATATTAATTAATAAGCTTTAAAACTTTACGCCGGTTTAAAAAGCTATTATAAACGCTAGTAAAAAATAGATTAACAATAAAAATAAACTAGCATAATAAGACCTTACTACAGCTACACTTACAATATACTAATAATACTATTAGGTTATTTACTAAATCAAGCGCAATAAATTATAAGTATTAGTCAACATAGATATAAACAAGCCTAACAAAAAAAAGGTTAGCAACACTAAAATATTTTATATTTAAGTTAAATAAAGCGCTGCCATTTTTTTAGCTTATATATACTAGCATCGTAAAGCTAAAATCGGTTAGAAAAAATATATTATAAAATATTAAACTATAAAGCTTATTTATATTTTTATAATATAACTTTGTTAACTATATTAGATTTTTTTAACTATTATATATAATAATCTGCATTTAAAAGAATAGTTTTTATTTAATAAAACTTTTACCTTAAGAATATAAAAAGCTAGCCTTTTAGCAGCTATATTAATACCTTTAAAAATTTTTATTTAGCTATTTAACTTAACTAGCTAAATATTTAATATATATAAAATATAATATATAAGCTAATATTTACTACTTAAACAGGCAAAAAAGTTAATAATTAACGTTAATACTATTAATATGCTTTTTTAATAAAGCAAAACAGTTATAAAAATACTTTTATATATATATTAAGCATATAATAATTAATAAACTAATTATATATTCTTTTCCTTTTATTTTTTAATATATATTAACTTTATATAAGTCGGCTAGATTAAATTTATTAATTAACTTAAGCTTGTATATAAAAAAGATTAACAATAAAAAACTATATCTGCGCTGTTTAAAGCTTTTATTTTATTATAAAAGCTTTATAAGGTCTAGTTTAGCAATATAATAAAATATACAAAGATAAAAAATATATAATTAAATAAATTATTTTTAACAAACGTTATAAAAATAATAATAATCACCTATAAAATATTACTTTCAATAAAATATACTTAAGTTATCGTTAATTAAGTCGTAAATAGTTCGATCTAAAATATTTTATAAATAACCTGTAAAAACCCGTCGAGTAGCCCAGAACTAGCTTATAAAACAAGTTAGCAAATAAAGCGCATCGTGTTTTTATTACCAAGTTTAAGATTTGCCGAAAACAGCTTAATAAACTAAGTTAGCTAATAGCGCTTTTTTAGCACGATTAATTTTTAGCAGCTTAAACTAGCTTAAATTAAAATATTCTTTAAAACTTAAGTTTAATTAGCTTAGATTTTATAAAAGAATAAACCATTTATAATAGCTAAAAAATAGGCTTTATTTTTTAGTATAGCAAGCAGACTGCATAATATTATAAATTATAAAGTATAAACATAGCAGTAAAAAGCAAAACAGCGCGGTAAAGCAGCACTTTTATATTTTTAAATTTATAATATATTTATTTAAAACACTTTATTTTCAAGGCTAAAGAAATATAATTAGCCTCTGCGTTTATAAAATCTTGTAATAGTAAGCAATTATATAAATAAATATTAAGCTTAATAGTATTAAGTTTATATAAATACGTTAACCCGCTAAAAATTTTTTATATTATATTATAATAAGTAAACAGCTATTCAAGTATGCTAAGTTTAAATAATATTATATCTTGTTTTAGATTTTCTTTAAATAAAAATATTTTATAAGCTTTAATCTTTAAGCGATTATATATTTAGTTATATTAATATTTTATCTTATATACCTTTTTATATACCATTTATTATCTAATAACCTTTTATAAATATAATTAACGCTTAATATATTCTGCGTGCGTTTATCGCATTAATTATATAATCTTAATGCTTATTTTCTTTTTATAGGTGTGCTTGGTTACTATATAATTAAATTTGCTGCAGCCGCTTTATTGCTTATAAAATAAAAATAGCAATAATTGCTAAGCTATTTTATTTTAGGCTAAAGTTATATACTAAGCCTATAATCTTCGATAATTTTCTAATTTAACTTGGAATGCTTTTAATTTAAATTATCTGCTATTTTATTTAAAATAGCTAGACTTAATAGTTTATATTTTAATTTAATTTAATAGCTTTATAATAATTTTTATTATAAACCTAAGAAATATTTAATAATTTATCTATTAACTAGGTTTATAGCTTAATATTATTACTTTTTGGTTTTCTTTTAATTATGCCTTATAATTAATAATTTAAGTAATTAGCATTCTAAAAAATTTAAAACAAAATAAAAAATATATTAAAATTAGCGTTTTGCTTTTTTTGCTAGGCTTTAAGTTTTTAGAGAGCTTTTTAAGCCTAGCTTTAATAATATTGCGCTTTTTTATTGTCTTAAGCTTACTATATATTTTGCTTCCGGTAGCTTTGCCCTCTTTAGCTATATTAATTATTTTTGCGTGCTTATTAGCCTTTAAATTCTTATTATATTTTATAATCCCGATAACTTTTAGTTTTTTTATTAACTTAATATTAACCTTTTATATAATTTTAGTAGTAATTAAATTTAACGATTATATATTTGTTGTTATTTTTTTATTAACTTATAACACTAGTTTTAGCTTATTATAAGCAAGACTTTTTGCTATAAAGCCTTGTTAAACCTAGTTTTTAGATTATTTAGCTGCTTAGATATTTAACTAAGCTTTTTTAGTATAAATTATATTAGGTTTAAAAAAAAACAAAGTAGCTTTAAGCGTTATTAATAAGAAAATATAAAAAGTCGCCGCGTTTTAAAGGTCTTATATTATATAAGAATTTATAAAACTAGCTATAATCGTGGTTTTCGCAGAGTTAGCAGGCCAAGTATTTTTAGGTTGTATATACTTTTTTTTTAGTCTTGCGTTAAGATTTTTATAAAAAGCTTTATTTTATATAAAGCTTTAAAAGTTAGCGCCGAGGCTAGCCTTGCTTTTTTAAAGTCTTTTATAAAGCTTTTATCTTTAGTTAATATTATTTTTAGTAAAATATTCTTTATACTATTTACTACTTTAGTTATTTAATAAGATTATTAAAATTATATAGGTTTACTTTTAAACAAGCTTTTTTTTTTTATTTTATATAACTATAGGTTTAAAATAACTGTTTAAATAGTTTATAGCTAAAAAAATAAATAGTTTTAAAATATTTATTTTTACAATTGTTTAAATAAATTAAAACTATTAGTTTCTTAAAGTATAAATTATTATTAAAGTTATTCTTGTTTAAAAAATATTTATTATAAACTGCTTAGCTTATATTAAACCTAGAGTATATTTTAATCTTTTTTATTAAATCTGCTATAACTTTTTTTTACCGGAAATAGTTCACTTTTTTTGCAGTTTAATTGCTTTTAATAGTATATATAAGTTAAATTTGCTTGCTATTAATTATTAAAAAATATTTTTTATAATAATATTTAAAACTTTTATAGTTTTTAATAGCTATAAATTTATGTTTTTATTATATATAATAAAAAGTTTTAACAAAAGAATTATTAAAATATAACCGGCTTTTAGGACCTAGTTTATAAAAGTAAATAAGCGCTAGCTAACGCTTATTAGTAAATATATATAGTAGATAAAGCTGGTCGTACTTTGCGCTTAAAGCAACTTTTTTAAATAGTCTAGCTTTATTTTTAGCTGTAAAAGCCTGCTAGCTAGCGACTGCTTTAGCAGCTAAAGCGACTTTATCTGCGTTGCAAAATATGCCAGCTAAAGCGATAAGGCAGCTAAGCAAACATATAACTATTAATAATAAAAAACAAAATATGCTTATATAAGTTTTATAAATATAGAAAAAAATATAAAGCGGAAGTAATAAATAATAAAATTATAAGTCTTAAATATAAAGTGCTAGAAATATTAAATATTTAGCTAGTATACCTTTTTAGCAATGCTATAGATATATATATATTTATTTATGTGTAAGCATAAATAAGTAGCTGCTTATTATTAAAATAATAAGAAGTAGGTGTATGTTTTGCCTGCAATACTTTTAAAGCTGTTTATAAACAAGTAAAATAGATTTTTTTTTTAAAGTGTATTTTATATAATACATTTATAAATATTTAATATTAAAGCATTTAAAAAAGATTTATAATAATAAAAAATAATAATATTAAACAAAGATTTAAGTAAAATCATTTAAGCCTTTAGATTTTATAAGTTAAATAATATATTAAAGCTTTTAGTATAGTTTAATACTGAACTTATAAATAATATAAAGCGATATAAACTTATTTAAATATATATATATGCTAGCTTTATATAAGCAGAAGATTTAAATGCCTTATTTTGCGTGCAGCATTAAAAAGTAGTTAAATATAAAATATTAGTTTTTAAGATTAGCTTTGCTAGCACTATTAAAGTCTTTTATAGTTAATAATTAAATTATATTAATGCAGCTTTTTTTAGCGTGTGCGCCTTCTTTATATAATAAATAATTTTTATAAGCGTAAATAAATTAAAATAGGTTTTATTTCCTTATATTAAAATATATATGTTAATATTTTAGTATTATTATATCTTATATATTTTTAGCTGTTTTTTGCTGTTTGCTTAGTTTAATTTAGCCTTGTTTTTTTTAATAAAACCGCGTTTTTTAGCTAATATTATTAATACTAACTTAGCTATGCTGCAAAATGCAAGTCTTAGGCCATAAAACAAAGCTATATATATATATTTAAAGCCTACTTGATTTATTAAATTTCTTTCCAGACTTAAATCCTATTATTTATTATATAATATACAGGCTGATTTACTTTCTAATATTACTTATTTTCTTCCAAGTTTTTATAGTTATAAAAACTTTTTTTTGCCCTTATATTTTAATAAATGCCACTTTAATATAAAAGTTGCATAATTAATTATAAAATTTAAAAACTTTATAACTATTTTATTTAGTTTATACTGCTTGATTATTTTTTTTAAAAGGCTAGTTATCTTAATCTTATCGTTATATACTTTTTTAAACTTGTTCTTTTTTTAAAGCGGCTTAATCTTAAACAGCAATATACTTACCTTATAATACCTAGTGCTAGGATAAGTTTGCTATAAATACTATATTTAAATATTTTAAAGCGCTGCAAGCAAGGCTAATATTTTGTTGTTTTAACTTTTTTAATAAAATTTATCGGATTATTAAATATAGCTTTTTAAAAGGCTTGTTAATTAGCGTTATTAAAATATTTATTTTTATAGCATATTATTAAATCTATCTTTAATAGCTTTTTTAATTTATTCTGCTTTTTCTTTTTTTTCTTTATTATAGTACTCTTTTTATCTCCTGTGTTATATCCTTGGTTAACTATAATTAAAAACTTAAATTTCTTTATAATACATTTTTAATTTAGTTTAGGCCAATTATTAATAGCAAGGTCATTTAATATATACAATATATTAATATAAACTAAAAAGGTATTAAAAAAAGTTTTAATACAAGTAGCACACTTATTAAAATATACTTTTATATAATATAAATATAATAGCAAAAGTTGTTTAAAATATATCGGTAAAAAATAAGCCGATATATAGCCTTAAAATAATAGCTTGCTAATTATATACGCAGTATAAAACATATAGCATTTAATAATAATACTTATTTCTGCTTTTTCATTTATATTTATATTTATACTTAAATATTATAGCAGCCACTTTATAGTTTATAGTATGTTTAAGCTTAATAACTTTATAATAATCTTATTATTTTAAGTGTTAATATATTAAATAATTTTACGCGTCGATTAATTATTATTATTTATATTAGCTTAGCTTTAACTATACTTTACTAAAATAATCTTACGATTTTTTTCTTTTCTAAGTCCCCTCTTTTTTATATAAAATTCGATTTAGCTTATGACTTTTTAATATTTATTATCCTTTTTACTAAAAATGTTGTCCGACCTATTATATATTTATTTATATATATAATCCTTGTAGTATTTTAAGTTATAAAAAGTGGGCTGTTGTCGATAACTAAATTAGGTTATTTATTTTAAAAAGTACTATATTATTTTACTGCCTAGGCTTCTCCTTATAATATAACATTTTCTTTTATCCTTTTATAGCTTTATATATTATTAAGTTTTTTTATAATTACTGCAAAAGCATAGTAATATTATTTCTTTTTGCTTATAATATTGTATTTCTTGTTAGTTAATTTAATAAAGTTTAGCGCTGCTTTTTACTAGCTTGCAAGATAAAGCGCCTATACTGTTAATTTATACATAGACTATCTTAACAAAAAAGTTTATATCTTTTGCTATTTTTTAATAATAAAAAGCGCTTTAACCCAAGTGCTTAAAGGCTTAGTAATAATAGCAGCATAATATATTATTTATTAACTTTATTTTTATTCTTTTATTAATAGCTTAATTTAAGCCTTTATATTTTTTAAGGATCTCTTGGAATTTTTATTAGCACTATTTTTTTTTTGCGCAGCACTTTAAGAATTATAAAGTTATTATAACCTAAAATTAGCCACTCTAGCGTAAGTTTAATAATATGCTTAATATAGCAAAAACCGACGCTACATTAAATTCTCTGCGTTTTATATTCTATTATTTAAACTTATAAAATAATAAACTAATAAACAATAAACAATATAAAATGTCCTTTTTAAGCATAGCAATATATTATGCTTAAATAAATAATAAACACTTTATTTTTAATAAATTCTTTAACTATCTTTTTTGTTAGCGTATTTAATAAAAAAAAAAAAGTATTATTATATTAAGACTAATAAGCGACTAGGGTTTTACTATTAAAGCTATATATTATATTATTATTAATTTATATTCTTTGCTATATTTTTAGCTTTTTGCAAAAGTATTTTATTTATTATTAGTTAAAAATAATCTTTGCTTTTATTATTATTTTTTAAAAAAGCGTTAACGTTTATCTCTTATAGTTTATTAGCCTTTTTTTTATACAGTAAATAAAACTGCTTTTATATAATAAATAACTATAAAATAGCATAAAACCAAGCAAAAGTTAGCGAAAAGCCGGTTAGGTAGGTTATAAAATACTGCGACCTAGCTGCTTAAGATTAATTTTACTTTATCTTTTGCTGTTCTTAAAGTTTATAGCAAATAGTTAGTTAATTAGTAAAACAAGGCCTAGTGTAAATATAGTATTATATTATGCTTTATTATACCTAATATATACTCTTAAGTTTTTAAACTTATTATTTTTATATTATTATTAATATTTATTATATAATATTAATTTTTGCTTATTTATAATAATAAAAATTTGTTTTTATATTAAGCTAAGCGATTATAAATAGTTTTTATAAATAATTTTTAGCAGTAGTTTTTAAGTTTTTAAAATTAATAAAAAGCTAAGACTGCTTTTATTAAAAAATTCTATAATTTATATATTGCTAGCTTTTATGTTAAAAAAAATAAAAATATAATATAAGTTAAAAGCTATAAATAATTATGCTTTATTTTTTTATATATTTTATTTTATTTTCAGATTATAATAAACTATAGCTTTTTATTTTTTTATTATTATTTTTTTTATTTTCTTTTTGCTATATTAAATAGCTATTTTATATAAAAAGTTAATTTTTATATAGCTGCAGGTAATAAAATGTTTTAATTGTTTAAGCTTTTTTATATATTTATTATATAAAAGCTTACGCGCTAACAAAAAGCTACCTATATAAAGCTCTGCAAACTATATTATTCTTTTTATTTTTTTTTATTAAAATATAAGCATTAACTAAATTTTAAATATATAAAATAAATAACAAGCAAAGCTATTTAAGCTTTAAAACATTTAGCTAGACCTTTTTTAAGCCTAAATAAAAACAGTAAAAGCGTTATATATAAAGACTTATTAGCTATATAAAAAACTATAAAAATATTTTAAATAGTTTAAGCTTTACGCACTTATAAAATAATATTTTTATATTAAATTGTTTTTTAATCTTTAAATTTAGCCATTATAATAATCTTGTTCTTATTTAATACTATTGTTATTATATAGCAATGTAATAATTTCTTTAAAGTTTTAATTATTGCTTTATAATTTATTAGCAGCATAATTTTGCTTGGCTTTTTCTTTTTTAAGCGCGTTAAAGTTGTTTTAGCAAAAAGAATTTATTATTAGCAAGGGTTATATAAAATAAGTAAAAAATAAATAATATAATAATATATATTTAATATAGTAAAAAAACAGCTAAACATTTTATATTTAAAATAATAGTTTGCATAGATTTTATTTATAGCTTTTTAATACTTTAAGTCTTTAGGTATTATATAACTAATAAATATTTTATGTCTTTTTCTGCATGTTTTATAAAGTAAATCTATTTTAATACTAGTTATTTAAATAAAAGCAGCCGTAAGATTTTGCTATTAATATATAAATATATATCTTTTACTGTTTATTATATGGTCGATCTTTTGCTAACTTAGGTTTAAAGTTTTTATATTAAGCATTAAGTGTTTCTTAGATTTTTTATTTTTAAGGGCTTTTAATATATGCTTTTTATCTTTGTTTTTTAGCAACTTATAGTTCTTTTATAAGTAAAGCCTACATATTAATTTATTAACTGTTATTTTTTTTATTTGTTTACTATTATTAAGTGGGTTATTATTAAAATATTGCTTTGCAAATATTATTATTAAAAAGATATAATTAAAGCTAGCTTTTTTAAAGATTACTAACATAACATGTGTTTGTCGCGTATATATTTTAATTAATAATTTAAAACAAATTCTAATTATACGCTAGGATAAATAAGCATTTATTTTTTTTTAAACCATTTAAATCTTTATAAATGCTATTGTTTTAATAACGTTTTTTTTTAAGTTAATTTTTGCTTTATAACATAAGTTTTTTACTATTATACTTTGGCAAACTATTGTCATTATATGCGTAGCTATAGGTTATTATATACTCGAGAGCTATTTTAGCGATCTGCTTAGTATTCTCTAATGCCTTTTTATTAAACATTTGCTTTAGGAGAAGTTTTGTTAAAAAAAGAAAAAAAAAACATGTTAAGCAGTAAATTTTTAAATACTAACTAACCTATTATATGTTTATTGCCTATTTATGCTAATTAGTAATTTAAAATGTCTTTTAACTCTTTTTGCAATATATAGCTATTTATAAGGTTAATAAGCAATGCTATATTTATTAGTTTAAAAAATTAAAATATAAATTAAAAGGTTAGAAAAGTTTAGCTAAATATTAAATAATTAACTATCTTTTTATTTATAAAGTAAAATAAAAAATTGTTATAAGAAACACTTTAAATAAGATGCCTTTTTATGTAATATTGCGCTGAGGTAAAAAAAAGGCTGCAGATAAGGCCGCGGATAAGGCTGCTAATTATTTGTATAAGTAGTACTTTTAAGTAGTTTATAATAAAAGTTTTAGCTCTATGGCCACTAATGCCACGCTTTAACATTAACTATTTAATATTATAACTAAACCTAACCTACTACTAACACATATCTAGATTAGCTATTATTTATATAGTTATAGCAATAGTCTTTATAGTCCGGTATTAAGATATATTTTTTATACCTATGTCTTATATCGTGGGATATTTTAACAGCGCTTTTAGCTTAAAATTTCTTTATTTTTATAAAAAGCTAAATTAAAAAACATAAAATATTACTGCAAAATAATACTTTAAGATTAGTTAAACCACTTATTTAAAGCAAAGTAAATAGGTTTAAGCTAAATAACTCTACTAAAAAAAATAAGCTGCTATATATAAGAAAGGAATATATTAAAAGGTTATTATACTAAAGTAAACCCCATTAGCTAGCGCTCACTTAAAGCTAACACCTTTAAAAGGTGGGCTATATTACCTTGGTGTAAAATATATACTTAGTTTATAAAAAAAAAAGCTAAAACGTTCTCTTTTTAACGTTAATAAAATAAGTTTGCTAAATCATTAAATACACCTGCTGTTAAATGCTATAATATCTTTCTATGCTTTAATAGATTATAATATTTTCGATCGCTTAAGTTTAAGTTTAAAAATAAATAAGTCCGCAAGATATTAGTATATAAATACTTATAAAAGGCCTATCAGTAGTTTAATAATAGATTATAGCGTTAAAGTTAAATATATTAACTATTTTTATAAAATATAAAAACTAGCTTAATCCTTTAAAATATAATAAAACTAGTTTAAAAAACAAAAGCTTTTTTTTATTTTTATTTAAAATAAAATGTTGCACTAGCGGCAGCTTTAATTACTGCTAGTATTAGTTAAGCATAATCTGCTTAAATATATAGCATAATATATTTAGTATAAAAAAAGAAACGTCGATAAATAAACGCTAAAATTATATTTAAGTAGTAAAAAGTAGAAGCAAAAGCTAAAACAAACAATAATAATATACTAAATGTAAATTATTCGGCAAATTTAGCAAGTTGGAAGTAGTAAACTATTTAAAAATAATAATACCTAAAACTACTTAACCTAGGTGAGCACTTACCTAGGTTTATACTACTTTATACTAAATAAAATAAATAAAATTTAATAAGCTTAATTTACAGGGGTACGGTTGCTATAACTATAACCTTTTACTTAAGCAAAAGTTATAGCATATATTAAAATGTTGTTTTAATATAAAAAGAATAATAAAAGGTTTATATACAAGGCTAAGATTATTTCTCTTTTTATTTAAATCTATAAACATATTTATTAAATAGTTTATATTTTTTTATTTTAGCAAGCTTGTTATATATTTTAGTTTTTTTATTTATAGCATTAAACCTGTTTATTAAAGCTTAACAATTAAATAAAAGTCTAGTTTATAAAAAAATATCTTTTTACATACTCTTAAGTAATTATATACCACTTAAATTTATTAACCTTAATAACTATACATAAATAAATAAGAATCTTTTGCCAGCTTTATCCTCTTTATTACCTAACGTTTTAAATAAACAGAGAGTAATATTAGGAAATATCTTTCTTTACGCTTTATACTTAGTTATAGCTAAGCTAATAGTATATATTATCTCTATTTAAGTAAAAATTACTAAAAACTTAATAATATCTAGCTCTTTAACCTTTTGCTTTTTTAAACTAGAAAATAATAAAATAATACCTGCCTTTAAGGCTAGATAATATATTTTATTATTATTTAGCTTCTTAACAAAAACGCAAAATAATAGCTTTATATAAAGGTAAACACTAAGTGCTAGCTAGATATATCTAGCACCTTTAGCAGAAATAAAACCTTAAGCTTTAAACTTACTTTTATTTATAATACCTAAGCTAAAATAAATATTTATTATTATAATAATTAACATCCCCTTAGTAAATAAATTATATGCTAAAATAGTACAATCAAGGATTAGTTTATTATAATTGCTTTTATCCTTCTTTTTTCCCTTGCTATTTTTACCTTAGCTATTTATTTCTTTATATAAATGTTCTTACACCTTAGGCAAATATTATACTTTAAGTACGCTCGGTTTATATTTTGCTAGAAATATAAATAAAATAAAAGAATTCGCTTTAGATTAAAAAAAGAGCTACGCCGCCTTAAAATTTACAACGTGCTATAACTTGTTGTTTTAAATAATTAAGCAAAATCTATTATCAGAGCTAAAATAAAGCAACAAAAAATTACTTATAATTTAATTATTTAGAATATTTTAATTGTTTAACAACTAATTACTAGCACGCAATCGATTTAAAAGTATACACAATTATATATTTCCCTTTGCTTTTATCTATTATTTTAAACAGACTAACTTTATAACTTTGCTTATAAAAGCCAAGCCTTTAGCTATATTTATAGCGCAAACAGTTTATACTTTTATAGGTTTTTTCTTTTTATTAACTAATAATTTATTGCTTAAAATATTTATATCTTTTTATTGCCTATAATTTATACTTTTTTAATGTCTTTTAATTAATATGTTTTTTTATTTATTTAAATAGCTTGCTTACCTACACTAAGCCTACCTTTAATCTACATTAGCTAAACAAGCGACCTTGTTGCTAGTTTTTTAGCTAATAACGTGCTGCTTATAAGTAAAAACTATACAAAGTTGCCCGCTATAAAAACATAAAAGATTTTACTAAAATTAATATCACTTAATATACCGCGGTTTTTACGCAGCGCTGTTTTAACCTTGCTTAATAGTTTAGTAAATATTATACTAATCTTGTCGATAACTACAACTAGTTTATCTTGCTATAGTTGCGCCGCACTTTTATTTTTTAATATTAATCTTTATATAGTTTATTTACTTTAGACTTAAAAGCTAAAAACAAAATATATTATAACGCTATCAACATATACTACTGCGCTTTTTATAAAAGCAATAATAAATAACCTGTTTTTTTTTTCCGATCGCTAAAATATCTTATATATAGCGCAGATAACAACTAACTTTCTTATTTCTCTTTAACCTCTTAAGTACCTAATAGTAGTCAATAGTCTACTAATTTTTCGCTATATAATATTTGTATTAAAGTTAAGTTTTTAATATATAAGCAGGACAACTTTTAATTATTTTATATTAAAATGCCTTAACTTATATACCATGCGACTAAAAAAACAGTATTTTATTTTGCAAAAATGTCTAATAAATACTTTATTTTTGCCTAAGTCTTAAGATGCTAAAAGTTGCTATATTTATTAGCTATATTTATTAAGCATAATAAAAATCAATAGCTAAAACCTACCTCTTTTTAATATCTTCTTATAATCTTATAACCGGCTTAATCTTTTAGCGATAATATATTTATTTTAACTTTTAATATAGCTTTTTAATATTGCAATCTTTTTTAGTACAGCTTAAAATAGTGCAACGCTTAATTAACCTATTAATATAGCCTTTTTACTATTAACTTTAGTTTCGATACGTTATAAAATATCTGTCTAGTTTTTAATAAAGCTAACGCAATCTTTATATTCCGCGTTCTTTAATTCTGCTTTTGCGATAAGCTGTTTTAAGTTATTTATCACACTTAAAAGACTATCTCCGCTAATTAAAAACTTCCTTATTTGCATAAAGTTATAACATAAAAGTTCTAGTAATTGTTTAAGCTAGTTTTGCTTTATATTTATAATTTTCTAGTTTTTATTAATATAGACATTATTATCGTCGAAAAGATCGGCTTATTAGTCTTTTTATGCTTTCGTATCTTTTGCAGCATTTTTTTTCGACTTTTTTAGCTAGTTAAAATTCTATACCTTAAAAAGCAACCTGCTATTTAACTTAGCGCAATAAAAGTCCCATAGTTTACAAGCTAGCATTTTAATTAAGTTATAAAAGCAATACCAAAAAATAAATAATAAAAGCCTTAATATAATACCTTAGTCTAGATCTTCTTTATTTATACTATTAATCGGCTGCTTACTAAAAATTAAAATTTATTTTCTATCGACAAGTTTTTAAACTATTTTCTAAAAAAAAAGTAAGCTCTTTTCTATTAAAAAGTAATAAAGTAATAATTATCTCTTTGGTTTCTTTATAAAAAAAAAACTACTAGCGTAGTTATAAAAATATACTTCCTAAAAAAAGGTCCTATAATATATATAAGCTTGCACATAAAATAAAATCTAGCCTTTTTTGGTTAATAAGTTTAATAGTAGTTATAAGCTGCTTAGACCTAGTTAATCCTATACGCACCACAGAATAATTTTATATACATAAGCGTATAAATAGTCTAGATTAATATTAGCCTAGTTCTTTACAAATAAATAATAGTTTAGCATTTTAAGCAAGTTAAAGCAGACTTTTACAGCCAATAATTCTTAGGCCGTTAAAAGTTTATTTAACAGTAATAAAACAAAGTTCTATAAAATTGCGTTAGCTTTATTATTGTTTATTTTTTTTAAGACAATAAATATATTATCCTTTTCTTATAAATTATTTTAATAACATTTTTTTAGTCGATATCGTGCCATCTGCTCCAAGATCTTTGTTGCAAATACCATTAGATTATAATATTTCAGTGAAGATTTTATCATATAATTTAAAACATACTAAACAATAAACAAAGTTTAAGAACGTCCTTATAAAAATATAAAGTTATGGTTATATTAAAATACTAATATTATCGTTAAATTAGTCTTGCCAACTCGTAGGTGATTTTTTTTAATCTTAAGGGTCTTATTGTTAGCTATATAAATAGATTTTACCAAGGTTTACAGGTAGCCAAAACAGCAAGCTGTCTCTCTATATAGTCCTTTTTAACAAGAATTAGTATATACATAACAGTTATTACAAGCGTTTAAAAAAGCATGCTATTCTTTTATATTAAAAATTAATAATATCTTATTAAACTAAAAATATATTAATATCTGCAGCACTTTTATATATATTATATCGGTTTTAATTTAATTAACTAGTTTTTAATTTAAGCACTATTTCTTTATTAATATTACAACTATTTATAATAAATCCTTAAGCTAGCATAGCTTACCTCATTAAATAAAAAATCTATATAAATTAAAATATGCTTTCTTAAACCGGGTATTTAATTAAATACTAAATTATTAGCTAGATTATGCATTATAATATTTTCAGCCAGCCATAACATACCATATAAATAAAAGCTCCCTTGTTTATTACTTTCTACTACTTTATAATAAGCAGCTATTTTACTAAACGCTTTAGCTTAAACTATTTGTTTAAAAAAAGTGTTTATATATATTTAAAACATTTAAAATATAACAATAAGGTTTTAATATATAGCTTTAGCAAATTTAAGACTTTATCGGTCCTTGTTAAAACTAGATTAAAGCTTGTTTATAGCTTTAGCTAGCGCTAGATTTCTAGCAAACATAATCTTTAAAATTATAAAACTGCTTTAATCCTCAGAATTAATAGTAAACTAAATAGCTAGGGGCCTGTAAGCAATAATAAAAGACAATAGTTAACCTTTAAGTATATACTTTTGCTCTTTTAAGTAAAGCTGTCGGTAACTAATCGACTAAATATTTTTTAAAATTATTTTTATATATTGGTTTTAATAATATTTATTTATTTAAATAAAGCGTTTTTCGGCAATTAAGTCTACAGGCTCTAGAAAATAATACACATTTTAAACTGTTTTTTAAGCAGTTTGTTTAACCAGCGCTTTTATAATAATATTACTATTATTACAAATTTTATTATTTATAAGTAAAAACAAAAAAAATGGGTTAAAGGTATACTAACTTTTATATTGTAATAAATAATACTATATTTAAATATTTCGACTAATACTTGTTTTTTGTTTATATATGTTAACTTTAATATTAAATATATTCTTATGCCTACCTTGTTTAAATAAAAACAAGTATAAGAACGCGCGTAAGTAGAAATCTTTATTAAAATAATTAGCAAAACTTATTAATCAGCGTATTTTTAGGTATTTTATTTTATCGATTTCGCTAAAATTAACAGTTTTTTTTATAAACTAGGCAGTGTTAATACCACCTTTTAATAAAACAGTATTATAAAGGCTTATAGCTAATATAACCTTTTTTATATTAAATAGCCTGTCTTAGCCAGTATTATTTGTTTTTGCTTTTGCTTTATTAATATTTTAAGATATTAATAATAATTTAATTTACGTCGCGTTAGCTTATTAACCCGCTTTATTTTGCTCTCGGTAATTTGCTTTAAAAATATGCTAAAAGCTTAATAGCTTTATAATAAGCATATTTAAGTAAAATCTCCGCTTGGTTATATAGTTAGCACGTGCGGCGTTAAGATTTTCTTTAGCTGGTATATATATGCTATTTTTTAAAAAAAACAAAATATTGTTTAAAAAAAGGGTTGCTAGTGCCTTGTTATTAATTAGCATATCTGCATATAAAAGATTATTAGCTTTTAACTATAACAAGGCATTTATAATAGCCTAACAATAAACGCAAAGCAAATCCCTGCTATTTTATGGTCAAGGTTATGTTATATTTATTTAAAAAACTCAGATAATATCCGGTAGGCTTAAAACCGCATAAGGTAATATAATAGCAATACTTAAAATATCTTATTCTTAAATAGTAATTTATCCCTTTATTCGGCAGTATATATTAGCTAGTTTATCTTACTTTTTAGCATAAAACTTAATAATATATTTATAAAATATATAAAAAAAAATTAAACATTTTTTTATTAAAGTAAAGCACCGCAGTTCTTTTAAATATATATAAATATAACTAGTATTAAAATAGTTAGCTATAGCATACTTTAGCATCTACGCCTTATTAAAAGAGTTTATATAGTTTTTATATATTTATATAAAACAGTTTATATTTTTTATAAAGCAAGGAAAATACTAATAATATTAAACAATGCTGCTAAAATTAACATTTTATCTTAACCTAATATTATAGCTTTAATTAAGCTATTACATTAAGTTATTATATTAATATTGCTAGCAAACAACGCAAAAATTTAATAGCAAACAAGTTTTATTTATAGCATCCTAAGCATTATAAATAATTTTAGCTTAATAATTAATATAAACTAAAACATATTAATTTATAGCTGTGCTAAAAATCTTACAACGCTTATATTTTTTATTTAATAACTTAAAATATTAAAATAAAAGTTTAAATCGCTTATAATTTATATCAATAAAAAACGCTGCTATAATATTATTAAAACTTGAACTTTTTATTACTAATGCTTAGCTAAAAATATTATACCTTTATTTTAAGTAGAAATCGGTGCAAAAAAAGACAATATATATTGCTAAAAAAGTAAACCAAAGATTAAAAATGTCGAAGCTAGTAAGCGTTTAATTACCAAGTCCTTTATTGTCATACTTTAATAAGTTAAAAGCGGCATAATAGCAGTATAAACTTGGCCTTATAGCTTAAGGCTTATAAATAAAACGTTTAAATTTAAGTAATTACTATGGGTATAGCGTGTACTTGTTTTAATTTTAGGATTTAAAAATACCTAGCTTTAAAACTATATTAATAGTTATTTTTTTAAATTATTTACTAAGCTAAACACTTATATTTTTTATATATATACTTAAAAGCGTATAAGGCATAACAAACCGCAGTAAATTTTATATAAATAAACAGCTCTGCTATTTATTAATAAATATATTATAAATAGCTTTTAGTCGAGGTATAATTAAAATAAAATTAAGTTTTAATTTATATATTTAATAAGTAAAAAGTTTAAATATTAATAAGCAGCAGCTAACTTATTAAGAAAATATTATTAAATTAATTTTTAGTTGTTAATAAAGCCTTTTTTACCTTTATATTTACCGGGCTAATAAATATATATAATATATATTTTATAAGATTATCAAATAATATAAATAATAAATAGCTCCTAGTATATATAAAGCAACTAGAACAATATTTTAGCTTAAAGCAATAACTTAAAAAGTAATTTAATATTTACTTTGTTTTATTCTCGCATATAATTTGCGCTCTTAGTATTGCAGAAAATTAAAGGTTAGCTAAAGAATTAATCTAGTTAAATAGCTTTAAACCTTTTTATAATTTTTTACCAGTTTAAAATCTTCGCATAATATAGTATTTAGTATAACTATTTTATATTTAAACAATAAAAGGTATATTTAGCTAAACTATATTAAATATTATTATATAGACATTTATAAGAAAAAAAGTAATATGCTTAAACTAATTATTATTATTTATATTTATTTTTTTAAGATTATACCGGAAAAAGCTTTTTGCTAATAAAACACTTTTATAAAAATGCTATAGCTATTATATTTATAAGTGCATTTATTTTTTAATATATGTTTTATACTAAATTTACTACTTAGTATATTAGATTAATTATTATATATAATCGTACTGTTTAATTTGCAAAAATAAAGCTGTTTTATATAAGCTTTAAAGATTACTATGTTAAACTTATTTATTATACTTGTTTTTTTTTTTTTCCTTGTCTTTCTTTTTTTTTTTTTTTTTTTTTTTTTTTTTTTTTTTCTTTAAAAAATAACGCTATAATATAATAATTAAGGTTTAAAAAGTATTTTATAAGCATTAAGCAAGGATATTCCAGCTAATTATATTGGTTGTTTTTTAAATACTTAACTTATTACTTATTTTATATAAAAATATATATTATTATATAAATAGCTAATATATAGCCTTATATTATATGTTGTAACCGGTATGCTAGCTAGCCTTTTGCTAGTATTTATATTTTTATTAATTATTTTAATATATTTTGTTTTTTTTTATTTAAAAAAAATTAAAAGAAATTCCTAGAAATAAAATAATAATTTATTTTTATAACTATAGTATTTTTATTTTATTAGGAAAAACTATTATTTTAAGTTAAATAATAAAGATTTAATAATAAGTTATTATGCGAGCGTGTATTATAACAGCAGTACTGTTGGTAAAGCTATTATAGAGCTGCTAGAAAAAACTAAAAATATCTAATATTAAAGCTGCGTTTAAAGCAATAAAAAACTAGCAAAATATTAAACAAATAATTATAATATCTTTTATTAAGATTAAAAACAATAATGCTAAGTTTAATCTAACTATAGTTGTTATTATTGCAGCAATAACTTGCTAGATATAGTTTTAGTAATATTACGCTAAGAAAGGCTAATTTTAATAAAACTATATATTAAAGAAAATCTTTTATTAATTTATACTTATTTAAATATAATTAGTTTAAAAGTTTAATTGCTTTTAATAATTAAAAAAAGCATATATAATGCACGCGTTTTTTCTAGTTTTAAATACGCTACTTAATTATATTATATAAAATAATACAACCTTTATAGTTAAATAAGTCATAGTTTTTGCTAAAGCAAAAATCTAGACTAAAGTCTACAGCTTTTAAATCGTTAAATATAAAAATATTAAATAAAGATTTAACTAAAATCTAATTATACTAACCAGCAAGAGTTTTTTTTAAATCTTTTATTAAATCGAACTATTAAAGTGAACTTTATAGACTAGCGCTTGTTTAAGGCCAATATCCTTAAAAGTAAGCTGCAGCTATACTTTTTTAGCCTTTATATTTTAATAATTCACTTTTTGCAATAAAAAACTAAATTATTTTATAAAGTTGCTGCTAAATTTATTAAAAAATCGCAAAGCTAATATGTATATATTTTTTATTTTTTAGGCTAAAAAGCTAGGTTTAAAATATCTCTTTTTATTTCCTTTTTTATTTCTTTACTTAACCAAGCTATTTTAGCTAATTAAGCGCATATAGTTTACTAATAATTGTTTATTATAGCTTTTTATAAAGTTGCTATAAGATTTATTATATTATTGCTAACTAGTTAACTACTTAGTTAGTTTGGTTTAAGATTTTAAACCTTATAGCTAATATATTAATTAAATTTATTTATGCTTAGCTTATAAGACTTTAGCTAAAAGTTAAATAAATGGCTTGCTATATTTAAATTATATTATTAAAAGTTATAAATAATATATTAAAAACTTATTAATTTTATTATAGTTTATACTAAAGCTATTATTTTAAGCTATTTAAATTTTAAAGGATTTAATAAGCTAGACTTATTAATAATTTTTATTATATTTTTTATAATCTTTTAATAGCTAGTTGCTAGCTTTGTTATATTATTAAATCTAACCTAGACTTAAGTAACGCCTAGTTTATTTAAAATAAAATATTAGAGATTATAAGATTTGTTTAAATATTTTAATATTTAAGCCAACATTTAATAAACTATATAATATAATAATACCACTTCTTAAGAAAATATTTATATTATTTTTTATAGTGCTAAAACAAAAAGTATATATATGTTTATATATATCTTTAACATTATTATCTTAATATTAAAAGCTAATAATTATTTAATATTAATTCATTATTCCCCTTTTTATATCTTTTTATTAAAACTTTATTTACTATTCCATTATTTATGCTTTATATGTTAAAATCTTATTATAAAGTCTAGAATATTTATTTAATACAATTAATCTTTTACTAGCACGGCTTATAATTATATGTTGCTATTTTTTTTATTTATTACTATAGTTGCTTAGATAAGCAATATATATTATAATATAAATGCCCGACTTAATATTAAATATAATATAAAACTTAAGTTTAAAGGTTATTTAAAAATAGTTTTTAAATATTATAAAGACTTGGCGTATAATATAGTTTTGCTTTAATTAAGCATGTTTTAGCAGGAAAAAGCAGCAGCAGACAAGCTGGCTTATTGTTTTATATTTATAATAGCTTGCGTAAACCTATATTTTAAAAAAATTACTTTAAAACCAATGGAGCTAATCTACTAGTTAATACTAATGCTTAATTAATAAAACATGTTTAACTTAATATATGTTTACATAGTATTAATTATATTTATAATTATTTACCTTTTATAGCAAATATAACTAGCGTTATTAACTTAATAAATATTTGTTTTATAAATAAATAGAAACAAAGGGCTTTATTATTTTTTTTTATTTGCTTTTTATAGTATAATTTAAAATCTAAAAGTTTAATAACTATTTTTACAATTATTATTATATCTACTAAAGTTAATAAAAAACAATAGGTTTAATTGTTTATTTCGATTTATATGCTTGGTTTAGCGTGGTATATTACTAGTAAAGTGCTTGGAGATATTATTTAATACTAGCACGCGAAGATTATAAAGCTTATTAATTTTACTAATTAAGCTGCTAAAACGTCGACTGTGCAAAATGTAGATATTTTTATTTTTATTATAGGTAGCAATGACAAAAATGCCTTATTTTATATTATTGCCAATATAGTTAAGTTTATTAATATTAGTAAAATGGCTTTGTTTTTTATAAGTGATTCTTTAATAACGCGGCGTTGTAAACATATTAAAGTTTAATTTTAATCGATTAAATCTGTAAATTTTTTTTTAAGCAATAACTTTTTAACGCTTGTTTTTAAAAAGATAAATATAGCCGATTTTAATCTTAAGATTATTTTTTGCATGCTATTTATATTAAAGTTTATTAATATAGCTTTATCGGCTACTAAGTCTTTTATTTTAATGTTTTTATTTATATTATTTTATTTTAATAAAAAGACTAGCACCGATATAAAGACCGAAAACCTATTTTATATACCTTAGCTTTTAAACTTTGTTAATATTAAATTATCGGCAATTATATTATTAACTTCGGCGGTTCTTTTTAATACTATTAGAGGTAATAATCTTGCGTCTTTAACGCTCTCTGCTATTTCGGATATATTAAAGCTTAATAGTGTCGACAGTAACTTAACGAACGCAAAAGGTAGTTTTAAAACAACCGAGCTTATTAAATATAATAATAAAAAAAAGCCATATATAATAAAACTTAATGCTAAAAACAATACATTTTAGACTATTATATAATAATTTAACTAGGCTGCTATTATAAGCTGTAAAAAGCAGATAAAAGTTAAAAAAAAGCATTAGTAATATTATATACGCTATTTTATACGACCGCTGTTTAAATATAAAAAGCTATTAATATAGCTTATAAAGTTTATTAATAGACTTTTTTTTTATTCTTTTTTTTTCTTTTATTTTTTAATGTTTCCTTTTTTTTTTTCTTTTTCCTTTACCTTTTTATTTATTTCTTTTTTTTTCCTTTTTTTTCTTCTTTTTATTTTTTTTAAAATAGCGCAAGGCAAAATGCTTTACTAAATTAAATAATAAAATAATAAAACAAAGAATTAATTTAAGCCTTATATAGTTTACTTTATTTTATATTAAGTTTAAAAACTATTATATTATATAATATATTATTGTTAATTTAAAATAGCGCTTATAAGTTTAAATAGCTTTTATTAAATATAAACTATTAAGCTTAGCTTATTTTAAACTTTTAAAACGCTTATTATATAAGCGTATAAGCACTGCTAACTAAGGCTTCTGCTGGCGGCCGCTTTGTTATAGATTTTTATATATATTTATATTATTTTGTTTATTTTTAAGGCTACTGTTTATATAGTGTATATTATTTTAATATAAAACTACCATTTAATATAAGTTATAATTATCACTAGCATTTTTCTTGTAAATACTAGCCGGAGTATTAATTAATATAATTGTTATTTAACATTTTTTGTTTTATTTTTATAAAAATCCTTTATATTAAGTATATATATAACTATAGCCACTTGTGCTAATAATTATATTTATATTATTTTTATCATTTAAATTAAAAGTAATAATCTAGCCATACTTTTTTTATATAATAATAGGCTTGGATTTAACTTTATTGTTATTTATAACAATATTTTAAGCTATTTAATAATTAGCAAGCTGTTTGTCCCAGCTTTTTTTCGGCCGCAATATTATCGGTAAATTAAGATTTATTGCCGTGTTATAGCTATTTATAGTTTAAGCACTAGTTCTTTTAAAACTTGTTGTTTATAGCTATATATATTGGCATTAAGTGAGCTTTGCTGTTTTTTAACTTATATATTCTTATATAGCATTATATTTAAGTTTATCCGCGTATATAAATTAATAGCGTATTAATATTTAATACTTAGCGCTTAATTATAACCTGCTCCTAATCGACAGCTTAATAATAAATCTTAAAAATATATATAATTAACTAGGCAGCAACTAGTATTTAGTCTGCTAAGCAAAGGGTAATTAAATAAAATAAGTTATTAAAAGTAGAATAAAATAAAGCTTTTTTAAGATTACTAAAACTTTTAATACTAGGCGTTAAATAAATAAAAATATAAATAAATAAGTAATTTAATAGTTAAATAAGTAGGTATACAAGTGTTATTATTATAGCTATTAGTAAAATTAATAATAAAAAGTGGTAGTTAAATTAAAATATAAGCAATATTAGTATATATATACTTAGAATTTACGCGCTATTTATATAAGCACTACTACTATTAGCAATAATATAAAAGCACTTTTTTATATTCCTTCTTTTTGCCTTTATGTTATATTAAATCTTATTTTAATTTAAAAGTTATATAATTAGTTATAAAATATAAAATTTTTTAATATATTGTGATATTTTGTTTACATTAACCTATTATTTTTATTTAAAGCGCAAAAAGCTTTGGTTTTATTATTTTACCCTTTTTTAATTTTTTTTTTTCCGGCGAATAGCATAGTTTTAAATAGCAATACAGCAAATAATAACCAGCTATAAGATAGATTTGCCTTAAACGCTGTTTTTAATTATTTTAGGCCTTTGCTGCCGAGGTCGCTATTTTACTATTTTACTTATTTAGCAAAGTTTGTTTAAGTGTTAATTATAGCCTTTTAAAACGTATATTATTTAGCGTTTTTTAAATAGCTATTACTATAATTTATCATTAAACTTGCATTTAATATTTTATTTAACTTATTACGCTTTTTTTATTTTTTTTTATATATATTTTATTAATTATTAATTTTTATATAAAACTTTAAACT
Organism: Xylaria sp. FL1042; assembly: GCA_022495085.1. Taxonomy (NCBI): domain Eukaryota; kingdom Fungi; phylum Ascomycota; class Sordariomycetes; order Xylariales; family Xylariaceae; genus Xylaria; species Xylaria sp. FL1042. The sequence continues at coordinate 185,933 of MU380201.1, forward strand.
TTATTATATTTAATATTATTATTTTTTAATTATAGTTATAGCTAATTATAAATCTTTTAAGTGTTTAAAAATTTATTTTTTTAGTTTATATTAAATAGTTATAACTAAGATATTTGCTTATTTTATACTCTTATTAAGCTTCGCCGGTTTTTTATTTTTATTTTTAGTTAATTAAAATTTAATAGTTTATATTATCTTTTTAACTTATATTAATTTAATATTATATAATATTTTACTAGCACTAAGTTAACTTATAAAAGCATAATAAAATTATATAAAATTAATTTATTAACTTAATAAACATATATAGTTATCTTTTATATTATATATATGTTTACTTACTTTTATCTTTTTATAACTAAAATATAGATAAAGCAGGTATTTATATTTAGCATGGCGTTATATTTATTTATTCTGGTGGCATATAAACTTTATAATATAAAGACGCCCGTAAGGCGGCTTATATAAAGCGTGCTAAATATTTTGCTAACTAAAGTAAATTCATTTTATAATTTCTTTATATTATTTATAAGCTAACACATTTAATAAATAAGACTTATAATTATTAAGTATTTATTTATTTTTAAGCATCCGGTTAAACTAATAAAAGTTGCTTGTTAAAGTAATAAGTTTTTTTTTTATTTTATAAGCGAAATATTTAAAGCTACTTAAGGATTGCTTTTATATAGTTTGTTATTTAAATATATGCTTGGTTAGCAGAGAATAATTAGAAAAAGTTTAAGCAATATGGGAGTTTTTGCTAAAATTATTTATAGATCGATAGTTTTTAAATTTAAGTTAATTAACAATATAATATATTATATAGTATTTTTTACCCCGGCTTATGCAGCCGGCGTGCACGCGGTTATTATAAAAAAAACAATATTATAATATACCTAGCCGGAGTTAAAAGTAATATTAAGCATATTTAACGCTAAACTAGCTGCCTTTATATATATATTAAATTAGCATAATATATGTTTATTTCCCTCTTGGCTTAAGTATATTATCGACGCGACTATAAACTATAAAAAAGAACCTAACGTAGATTTTTTAAAATATATTAACATTATAATTAAGCAGTTACAAGTATTAAGCGGTTTAATTATAAGTCTTTCGACAATTTAAAAACTATATTTAATAAACTTTTTAAGATTTAAATTGTCTTTTAAGATTAGATATATATATAATAATAAAGTTAATATTTTAGAAATCCTTTTATATAAAGACAAGAAAATAAAACCCTTGGTGTTGCAGCTTATGTTTTTTTAAAGGTAAAATAAAGTGTATAATCTTTTAAAATTAATCTGCTATAAAATGCATATAAGAAAAGGTTTTATATAAAAAAGTATAAAAAATAAAAAAGTTTTTTTACTAATATATTATTATAATATAATAAATAATAAAGTCTTAAAATATATTAACACTTTTTAAATAAATTAAAAAAATATTAACTAGTTGTTTAATTTTAGCTTAAAGAATATTATATTCTTTTTATATTATAATAAATACTGTTAAAAAAATAACGTTAATATTAAATATAAAAGATATAAATATATTTAAAAACTTAATTAGCTTATTGTTTTTAAAACAAAGGCAAAAAAAAGCCTAATAAAGGCAGAACTTTTTTAAAAACCTAACAAGCAGTATATAAATTATATAATAAAAAATAATATTATTTTTATAAATAATATTAAATAAAGTAGTAACTAGGTTGTCGCCGACTTAGTTTTTAAAAGTTATTATTAGCTATAGAAAACAACCGACTATATTGGCGTTTTAGTTACAAAGTAAATAAAAAATATTTTTTTATTTTAAGCCTATTACTTTTACTAATTTTAAATGTTTATAAAAGCCGTTAAACATAAAACGCTATGTCTAAAAATAATATTTAAAATTGCAAACATATTCTTTAGCCTTAAGGATTTAAATTATTTAATATTAAAAAAAAAAAAACAAATCTTTAAAAACTTTATAAACAAGCATATGCGAAATTAATACACCTTTAGCAACGCTAAAGCTTTATATAAAAAGTAACATAAAAAATAATTAAATGTTTTTATAAATTTATAAATAAAGTAGTCTTAATATATTTTAACTATATTTTAATATAATATAACTAGCGGTTATATTAGCAAGAACCTGCTTATATTGTTATTACTTAATATAGGCATTTTTATGTTATATAGTTAAAGATATTTAGTGTGACTAAAACTAGTTTAAATATTGCAGTTATTATTTTATAATCGCTTGCAAGATTAGAAATTTTTTTAAAGCTTATGTGCATAGCATTATTTAAATTTTTAAATAGTGCATTGTTAATATAGCGCTTAAAATTCTGCTGTTTATATAGTTAAAAAAAAGCTAAATAAAAGCTAAGTTTATATTAAAAGAAAATTGCTGTTAATATCTTTTGTTTATTTATTATTAAAATAAAAGAGCTAGATATATTTTATTTTTATACTTATATATATTTTTTTTTTCTTTTTGTTTTTTATAAGTAAATCTTTTTTTTTAATTATTTTAAAATATATTATAAATTCTATTATATAAGTACTTGTCTTTATTTTTTTTAATACTTATTTTTATAGTTAAACTAAATAATATTAATTATTATATATTGTTTTAAAATTAGTTAGCTATGCTATATAAGCTTGTTATTTATAGGTTTGCTAGCTAAATTATTTTTAATAGCAGAAACATTTTCGCTAACTGCTTTGCGCACGTTAAAATTCTTGTTTATATTAAAAAAAAAAGATTTATTAGCTAAGTCTTTGCTGTTTAGTTAATTTAGCAAGTAAACTAAAAAAAGAAAAATTAGCGTATAATATAATTTTTAAGCGTTAAATATATAAAACTAGCTGGAAATTTTATATATTTTATAAACTATGCTCTTGTAAGTAAGTATAATATAATCTTTTAAAGCGGTTATAATAATATATATTAACGGCCTAATATTAAAATATAAGTGCTTAAGCTTTGCGATCGTAAATAATAAAAGTCTAAGTTTATAAAAGCTATTATTTAGCTTTAAAAGATATTATTATAGTAAGCAAAGCAGCTAATTTATTTTGTTAAAAGTTTTAGGTAATTAATTTTTATATTTTATTTTTAACAATGCTGCGATTTTTGCTAGCGTTAATATATACTAGGCCGTCAATTTAGCGCCTTATTTTTTTATAAAAAGCTGCCTCCTAGGTTTTATATTAAATATTATATTTAATTTGTTGCTTTATATTATTTTTTAACTATATTTGCTTTAATATAAATGCTTTTAAAAAGCAGCTAGTTAAAGTCTACTATATTTTTTAAGGCCTTAAAAACAAGTCTTTTATTTTTAAATAAATATGCTAGTCGATTTATATATATGCTTATAATATAAGGCGTATGCTTGCAGGCATAAGCAAAGCGATTTTTATTAAATATAAAGTTATACTTAAGAATATAAACAAATATATAAAAAAACTATTAAATATTAATAATATAATTACGACCAGTTAATTAATAAAATAGCAGCTTTTATAATTTTAATAAATAATTAAGTCGTAAAATATAAACTAAATTAATAAATATTATATTAAAGTGGCTTAAGAAAACATTTATTTTATATATTATAAGCTTATATTTATTTTATTATAAAATTATAATATAGCTTTTTTGCTAGCTGCTACTGCTTTTCTTTTTAATTATTAAACTTTTTAAATAGTTATAAGCCGCTTATATTATTTCTTAAAATATATTATATAGCATCTTATACTTCTATATTAGCTAGTATTTATATTTATATATAATATTGTATTTATTGCTTATTAAGAGGGCATTTGTCTTAAAAAAACAAAAGCCTTTTGTTTTTGCCTAATATTTTTAATATTTTATTTGCAACACTTTTTTTAGCCACCTTTTCGCTTATTTTAAATTTATAAATAGTTGCTTTATTTGCTTAATAATATAATAATAAGTCTATTTTTATATTTACGTTGTAATTAAGCTTAATATTTATAAAAGTTAAAGCTTTATATTTAATATTATTTTTTAAAAAAGCTTTTTTTTACGTTTATTTTATGCTTAAACCTTTAGTTTATTAAGTACTTTAAGCGCTATAAGCTATTCTAGATTATTATATATACGCTAAAGCAAACAGTCTTTTTTTTGTTTTTTATAAAATATTGGCGCTGCTTGCTTTTATTAAAATGCCTGCTTAACAGCTGTATTAATATTTATTTTCTGGTTGCCATATGCTAAAGTTATTTAATTGCTATTAACCTTTATTTATTAAAAGAGCCTTAACAGGTTTTATTAGTTAATTCTTGTTGTTTAATTCGGTAATAGCTTGTATAAATATATAGTATAAAAAAAACATATATATATAAACTAAAAACTATTATTAAAAACTAGTTTATTTATATTTAAGTATTTTGCTAATTTAAAACATGTTTTTTTTAAAACTTGTGAAAAAGTTTATATAAAAAAAGCATTTGGGATTACTTTTAGTTAAGATTTTAATAAATAAAAATTTATTAAAAATTATTAAACAATAAGCTATAGGTAGCTAAGGATATACTGTTTAATTATTTTAGCTCCTTTTAACTTTATTTATTATGTAGTATTATGGCATTTTTATTACTTAGGATATAAATAAAGCGTGGCACTAAATATAAGCAATCTAGTAAAAAAAAATAGCTTAGCGTTATTATTATTATATAAATAAGCAAGAAGGTACTTTTAATATTAATAGATAAATTAAGTGCTAAGCTAAGGCAAGCTTAAAAAGGTATATAATTATATATATAGTTTTTAAAAAGTCGGCAAATTAAACCATTTATAAATATTTGTAATTAATAAAGCCTTTTAAACATTACTGAGTTTAAATAGTTATATTTTTTCTAGCTACTTTACAAGTTTTAGTTATTTTTACCAAATTATTTTTACTTTAATATAATATATTATTAATTAAACAAAATGCTAGTAATATAAGAGACTAAATATTTAAAAACAGTTATCATTATAACTAAACGAGTTTAGCTAAGCTATAACATTAATAATGGCAGATAAATAAAAGCAAGTAGTGATTTAGTCTTTTTTAGTTTATCCTTTTAAATATTTTCTTATATATGTTACTTTTTATTTTTTTTTTAATTAGTATTTTATTTAATGCCTTATAATTTATTTTTAATTAATATTAATACCTTTTATAATTATTATTGCGTTTTTGTTAAAAAGTTTGCTAGCAGTCTTATTTTTTTTTTAAACCCTTTTCTTTAACAAATGCTTTATATTTTAAATTTATGCTAACCTGTGGACTTTATTGTTATCTACCGACAACTATTATACTTGTCGGCTATATCTCCTGCAAGTAACCATTTCTAGTAATAAGTCTATTATTAGCTATAAATTACTTAGTAAACTATATAAATATTATTTTCTAGCCTAATAATAATTTATGACTTTTTCTGCCAATAAAGAAATATTAAGCTATTTTGAAATTATATATTGTGTTTTTCTTTTTATAGTCTATTAATAGTAGTTGTTGCTAATTTAGTTAGCTTGTTCGGCCTTTTCTAAAAGAGATACTTTATACCTTTTTATTATTTAACCTAGCAGCTTTTACCTATGCGCCTTTTAATTTTATTTCTTTATTATCTTTTGCTTTTACATTTATTTACTGCTTTATTTAATTTTATATCTGCGTAATTTATGCGTTAAAGTTTCTTTATTTATTTTTAACCTTTTTATTATATTATATCTTAGTATTTTATTTTATGCTTATATAAAATATTTTACCTTTTTTATATTATTATTATTAATACAGTTTATATCCTGCTATGTAGGCTTAACTTAGCTTTATATTTTATAAGCAAGTAGTTATTATTTTATTTCTTTTATTAAAGGTTCATGCCTTTTCCCTTTGCTTGTTGCCAATATCTTTATTGTTATATAATATTGCTTATTGCTTATAATTTACTATTACATAACTACTTTTACTATTTTATATAGTTGCTAATATTTTTTAGTCTAGCGATATTATTAGCAAAGTTTAATATTAGAATATTTTATTATTAATGCAAGTGCAGCTTATTTCTACGACATTATTAATATATATAAGATTGCTTAATTTAGCTTTATTTATTTATTATATTTTTATATATTATTGCTTTATTTTCTTATTGCCTAATTTATATAAATATAAGTCCTAGTGTTTATTTTACATTAAATAAGTATAGCTTATATTATTTTTAGTTTTTGGTTTTAATAATACTATTATAGGACCTTTAGCTAAATTAAACATTGTTTTTTTAAATAGTAAAAAAGTTAGTGTTTAGTAGCGTTAGATTTAGGTTTTATGTTATTAACTACAATATTGCCTTTTTTCTAGCTTTTTTTTTTGTTTTTTCTTTATTTAATTTTTTCTATTTTATACCTAATACTTAACCTAATAAAAAAAAAAAATATTAAATATTTTAGCTGTTTCTGTAAATTATACCTGTTTTAGTTTAGCAATTTCTAGAAATTAATAAAATAGCCAAATCTCTTAGCGGTAACAATATGTCTAGTCTTTTTATGTCTAAGGGGTAGCCGCCCGACTTAAAAAGTATTTGCTTAAATACGTTGGCTTTTAAAGATATATTTTTGCCGTTGCCTATTTTTTTTATATAGTCTAAAAGTTTTAACTAATACGTTAAACAAAGAAAAACAAGCTAAAACTAGTCAAGTTATTAAATTAGCTATAATATTTTAATAAAGAATTTTTAGCAGAAAATTATTATAAAACAGATGCTTAAAGCATAATTAAGTAGTATTACTTGTGCTTTATATATATTAAAGGCTATTTTAGCAAAAGCAAAGATTTTAAATCTAATATATAATTAGTCCGTAAATTATTTCCTAAGCTATTATTATTGTTTAAATTCTTAGACAAAAAAGTTAAGTTTAATAGTTTATTAAGCTTATATTTAAAGATTATAATTTAGCTTATAAAATATATTTTTAAAACTAATCCTAAAGGCTATAATAATTAAATATATATTAAATTAATAAATTTTATTGCAATATTTAAATTTATGTTTTATTATTAATATATCGATAGCAAAAATAAAATAAAATAATAAATTTAAAAGTATTTTTTTTATTTTAAAAAGGTAGTATAAAATATTAATTTTAAGTCGGTTAGTTTAAAAATAATTATTATTTAAAAAATAAAAAAAATAACCTCCATCGATAAAAATAATATTAAAAAACAATTCTAAGGCCTTATATTAATAAAATTGTTAAAATTTACTTAAGTGTTTTTAAAAAGAAATTAAAATAATACTTATACCACTAGGTTATTAATTTTATATCTACTAGCTTTTTTGCTTTAAGATTAAAACAGCGTTAAGTTTATTTTTTTTAATGTTTTTTATTAAAATCTTTACGAAAACAGCAACTATTTTAATGCTTGGTTTATTAAAAGTCTAGGTGTATATATGCTTAACTATAGTATAATTCTAAGTTTTGTAAATAATAAAGCTACCAGTAAATTAATATTAAACTTTATAACCTTGTAAACATTCTTTATAAACATAAATAAATATACCGCTATTATAGCATATTTATATAAAAACAAGGCAGATATAGCGCTTGCAATTATTAATAATATAGCTAAAAAGATATTCAGCGTTTATTTTGCACCTTTTTTTAGCTTTACTAGAGGTAATATTAAAAAATATTATCTACTTATGCTTAAAAATAATAAAATTATTTCTAAGCTTTCTAACAAAGGTATTACTTATACAGCGTTAATTTTAGGCCTATAAAAAATTAAACACTCCTGTATATACCATAAATATATAAATCAACTGTTAAATATTTTAAAATTATATAGCTGGTTTTTTAAAATATATAATATTACTAAAAAGGTAGATCTAGCTAAACTAAAACATTTAGCAGAAAGTATTATACTGCCTAGCGCTTCTAAAAAGCAGCCAGCCCTTTTTAAAGATTTAGTTTTACTGCTTAAAAAATTATAAAAAATGCTTAATTTTTATTTCGAGCTTAATATATTATTATTTAAAAATAATAATAATAATTTTACTAAAAATAATATATTTTATAATTTAGCTATATAGCTAAAATAAAATAAAGTAATTATTTAAAAGCTAGTGCGACCTTTTATAAAATATATTATAAAATTTCTTTAAAAAAGTAATAATAATACTAATTTTAACTTTTTAAGCAAAATATAAGCAAGATCGCTTATAAATTATATATTTTAAGTTAAAAATATAAGTTTTACGCTTAAAAATCTAAATTCTACAGATATATATTCTATATATAAAGGCTTTATTTAATAGTTAGCAAGTATTATTAATAATGCTATATCGGCTTTTAAAAAAGTCCTAATAAAAGAGATTAAGGCGGCTGCAAACCTATATTAACTTTTACTAAACGTGTTAAAAATTAAGACCGAAAATAGTATAAAGCTATATATAAAACGCCTTAATATTTTACCTTTTGGCCTTAAAACAAGCTATGCTGCTTTTATAGCTAGTGTTTTTAAAAAACCTAAAGAAAATATTCTTTTTTGTAGCCTAAAAAAGCTAACCAAGTTTACATAGCTAGCTTTAATTAACCTAAAAGGCTAAAATTATAATAACCTACTTTATAAAATTTATAATAAAAAGCTTTTTTAATATAGCTTTAAAATTATACCTTTAATAAAATTATTAATTTAAGCTATTACTAGATTTGCTAAGTTAATAAAAAAGCCTAGTTCTTTTAAAAATTACTTGCCCTAGCTTAATAACTTTTATATATAAAATAAAAAAAATAAACACAAGTTTAATAATATATATTAGGCGTTTTCTTAGTTAATAAAAAATAAAAGCTTTAAAAGGCTTGCAAGTGCTTATAACAACTTAAATAAAGATTAAAAAAAAGCAATATAAAAGCTTAAAGATATTTTATTTAAAATATATACTATTAATAAATATTAAAGTTGCAGCAAGATATATTTAGCCTTTATTATTATTATAACTATTTTAAAATATTGTTTTAACCATTAAATAATATATATATCTCCTGTTAATTTATTAACAAATATATTACTTAAAAAATATAAAAACTTTTATAAATTATATAGATTTTTTTTTACCAACACTTAACAAGCATTTTATGTTTATAGTGCTTTTTTAAAAGTTAAAAAAAGCTTAGCGTTATTTACAAGAGATAAAAAGCTTAAGCTATAAAACATAAGTAAAAATCTTATTATATAATTTCTTAGCATAGAGTTATTATATAATTTTATCGTAAAGTATAATTTGCGTTCTTATATAAGAAAAAACCTTTATTCACGCTTTTTTTATATTAATATTTTTAAATAATACTACATAGATCTAAAAGCTTATTTTTCTTTAAAGCGTGTTATAAATATAGTTTTTTAAGGTTACGTTTTAAACTTTACTTTTAATTAAAAAGCTAAAGCCGAGCTAAAAAGTATATATAAAAATATTTTATTTAATACAAAGCTTATTTTTATTACTTTAACCGCATTTATTAAACAGCTGTTTATAAAGTTAATATATTCTAATATAGTTATTATAGATAAATATGCTAAAACATTTAAGATAATAATAGTTAGCGTTATAAGCTTTTTAAACCTTACAGTAATAGTTCTGCTTGAAGATATTAGGCAATTGCGGCTAATAAACTATTTTTTTTATAAGTTTTTACTCTTATTTTAAGCGCAAATTTAATTCTTACTACTATATTGTATTATAAATAGTAGTAAGGTTAATAATAAACTTTAAATATATTATCGCTAACATAAAAAACTAGAAAAAATAATTAATAATATTTTATATAACGGCAATATAATCTTTTAAAATATAAAAGCTAGATTATAAGTTAGTATTATTTAAAAACTAATATAAATAGTTATTAGTATTTTAAATAATATATTAAAAGGTCGATATTTTATTAACATTAAAGATATTATGTTTATAAAAGTTAAGACTTTATATATTTTTAAAGTTTATTTTTAGGCTGCTTTTAAAACTGTTAAAAACCTTTTGTTTTTTAATAAATTTATAGAAAATAAAGGTAAACCTGGGACAATATTGCTGGTTTTATATTATGCGGCATTTATAAATAATTTTGCAAGTTATTTAAATATAAAGCTAAAAAGTAATAATAAGGCGAAAGCTAAGGTATTAGTTATAATAACTAATTCTTGCTAAAGCTAAGAAGCTATAGTAGTCTTAGTATTTATTTTCTGCATGGATAAAATTAAATTTACTAGCAACTTTAATTATGGAACTATAATATTTATAAGATTTAAATATGCCGAAATCTTATTTTAAAATCTTAAAATATTTAGCAGAAGTGCTAAAAATTTGCATATTAATTTATAAACAAGATTTTTATATCGTATAAATAATTATTTTTAAAAAAAACCAGGAGCTAAAGTATTTTAGGACTTTTATTATTTTATTTATTATTAGTTTTATAAGACATTAAAGAAATGCGATATAAAAGACAAAAAAAAAAAACTTATTTTAATATGTAAAAAATATAATAAAAGCAAATATTTAAAATAAGCTTGCTTTAAAACTATTTGCAAGATTTGCTGCGGTATATATATAGCAAGCAAATATAAGCAAAAAGATTAAGATTAACGTTATTTTTTATATAAAAAGCTTAAGTATATAAAAGCTGACTATAAGATATAAAACAAAAAAACCTGCCATTTTTACGAAAAGCCTGGGCATATTAAAGCTAACTATAAAAAGCTAAATATATAAGACATTAAAACCGTAAATACAACTTGCTATAACTGCAAAGCTAAGGGCTATATTAAGGCAAACTGCTTTATGCTACAAGTTATATCTTGTTAGCGTTGTTATAGCTAAGGTTATAAAGCTATAAATTATTTAATATAACTGTGTTAAAAGTATAATAAAAATAACTATATAAAAAATATATGCTTAAATTATGTAGATGTAGTTAAGCATAATAAAAAATCTAATAATTTTAAAACTATAGTATAAAAATTTAAACTTAATAAAAGCTAAAAAGAAAAATTATAGTAGCGTAAAAATATAAAAAATTATATAAAGGCTTTGGCAAAGCTATATACTATTAACACATTAGCATAGCAAGATCTTGCTAAGACTACTAAATAAAAAAGATTTAACGCTTAGGCTAATATATTTAGTTTTAGCGTAACTAGTAAATAAGAATATAATTTAGTAAATAATATATAGTAGTAATATAGCAGTAAAAGGTATAATATTTTATAGTTATATTTAGCTGTAAATATTTATTTTAGCTAATATTAACAAAAAAATTGCTTTTTATTTAGCTGTAAAAAGTTTTAATTATTTATATATAAGGCGTAATATTAATTAGTTACTTAAATGTATATAATATACTTGCATAAATTTTTAATAGCTTAATTAAACTATATTGCTGTTAATTATTAAGCTTTTTAATAGGTTATATAAATAATTTATTTTTATAATATAGCTAATAAAAATTAAACCTGTCTTTTAGGACTTACTATTATGTTTTTTATAAAGTAATTAACTAATTTAAATTATAAGGCAGGTATAAGAGAGTATTAATTACTTTTTATTATTTTAATAATATTAATATTATTTTTAAAGCTAATAAATTTAAAGCTTTTTTTTTAATAAATTTTAAACGTGTTTAGCTTATAGTTTAAGGTCTTGCTTATATTATAAAAGGTGGCAGCTATTATTAAATTATAGTGTAATTATTTATATTAATAGCTTGCTTTTATTTTTATTAAATATATTTATTGTTTTTTGTTTTTGCTTGCTTGGCCTGACCTGCTATATTTTCTTTTATAAAACAACAGCATTGCTAATATTATACGCTTTATAAAACGCTAATAGATAAATAAGCTGTCGAGGTTTAATATTTTATTTTTAAAACGGCGACGCTAGCTAAATGTTTTAAGTTATAAATGTACCCTTATATAAAGTATACTACTAAATAGCTTTTTGCTTAAGATTTACGACCTTAAGACGCTCGGCTTTAAAATTACTAAATTTTTTATAACTAAAAAAGTTAAGCGTAAGTTTTATAAAAAAAATAGTTAATTAGATTAGTTTATTAAATTATAAATAATAGCTAGTATTTTTATATTAGTTAATTATTTAACTTGCTGCTAACCTAGTAAGTTGTTTATTTTGCTTAAAAATATTAATTTTTTATTATTAATAATATATAAAACTGCTAACAGCTTACTTAAAGCTTAATCTTTATTTATTTTTTTATAATTGCCTTTATTACCGCTTTTTTTTTTAACGTTATTGCTTTTTATAATAATATTTATAATTTTACCGTTTGTTAAAAAAAAATCTAAAAATAATAACTATAAGGAATTATTTATTATAATGCCTGCTGCTGTTTATAAGAAATATAATTAAAAATATATTTAAGAAAAGGTTTTTTTATTACCGCTTTATATTAGTTTGCTGCTAATAAAAGCAAGTATTATTATTTTTAATATAAAACTCTTATATATTTTTTGTTTAAAAATTTAAATTGCGCTAATATAAAAATTATAGCTTAAATTCTTAAGTTGTTATTTAATTTTATAAATTTTATAGTTAATATTAATTAACTATTAAATAAATATTTCTAACGTTGCTTAAAAAACTCCTTAAGCCTTTATTTACTTTTTATTTTTAATATCTTATACTTGGATTTATATTAACTATATAATTTTTTATTTATATTAAATTAGCTTACTAGCTTTAGATTTTATTTTTATATTATCCTTTGATTTTAATTAATATTTTAATATAGTTTTTTTATATAATGTCTAGCTTTTAATTTTTTAGCTTAAGTGCTTTATATAATTAAAACTTTTAAAGAATATTTAAGATAAGTTTAAATAAAGTATTAGATAAACTTTATAAGTTGACTGGTAGATCTTATGCTGGTTTTTACGCTAGCTTTTGCACAGGCTTGCCTTTTAAGGTATTTGCTAGTAGTAAAACTAGTAGTTTTATAGCTAAGCTTTTTAGCTATGTTAAGGTTATTTGTCCCGGAGTGAATGGCATAGCCTACGCAGTTATATAGCTGGTAGATAAAAAGGAGCTAGTAGCTATAAGGTATATTAGTTAATATAGCCTTTATCTCTTTTAACTAGTAGTTGGGAAAGATAGCCTATATATATAGACCTAACTTAATAAGTATATACTAGGGTGTTACTTATTTATTTAACAGGCTATAACCCTGCGTAAAAGAAGTTATTTTGCCTGGTTAAAATTATTAGCAAATATATTAGCTTGCTTGCTAATGTATACTTAAAGATAAGCTTGCAATATAATAATTAATTATATTTAGATTTTAATAATAATAGTATTATATTTGCTGTTATTATTATTTTGCTAACTATTAAGGCTTTAAAACTTTTTTTTAAACCTTTTTTTTAGGAATATTTAAGCTTGGCTATAAAGATATATTTTCTTTTTTTTATATTATTATAGCAGAAATGCTAAAGTAAGGTAAGCAAAAAAGTTCTTTTTAAAAAATAGCTAACCACTTAGTGGCTAAGTGAAAAATAAAAGATATAAAAAAAGTAGTTATATATATAAAGTTTATTTTATGTAATCTTAGATCTTGTTTTAGCGCTAGGCTATATAAATATAATTTAGCTGCGTTATAAAATATTAGCTAGGCCGTTTTTAAATTAATAAATATATTAAAATATATTATATCTTTATTTATTAAAAACTACCCGCTTTTTTTATTATTTATTAAATATTTAAGGGAGTTATAACTAAAGAATCTGGTATAGCTAAAGATAATAATAATGCTAGACTTATTATTGTTGCTAGATTAGCAGTAGACAAGTAATTAATAATAATAACAATATGTTAACCATAGATGCTATTAATAAATTAATTATGCTAATTAAATAAATAGGCCCTTTAAATCGCAAAAGCGACTTATGTATATATAAATGCCTAGTAATAAAGTTTAATTGTTTAAATTGTTAAAGTCGAAGTTATTATTTTACCGCAGGTTTATTTTAGAGAAATTTTATTCCTTAGTTTTTAAAAGGGGAAAAAGGAGGAGAACTAAGTTTTAAAATAGCTAACTTTTTATCTGCTTTTTTTTTTTTTATTTATTAGTCTATTATTTCTAATGTTATAGTCCCTTTAATGTTAAATTAATAACCTTAATCGCTTAAATATTTTAATCTACCCGGTTTTATCTGTTTAATCTTTTTATATTTATTTATTACAACTTTAATCATTTTATTTTAGCGTGATAAAATGTGTTTTTTATGCTTTTTTTTAAAATATACCAATAATATTAAGTGCTAAAATAGGTTTGCTTTAGTTTTTATTTATAAATAGTTTACGTTAGCATTGGCCGAAATCTTGTTAATTAGTAAGTCTTAAACCTTTTTTTAACTATATTAACTATATATATAGGTATTTTTAGTTTTATAATTTACTTTTGCTGTCTAAAATAGCAATATATATATAATAATATAAGCTTTAAAATATAGAAATATTAAAAGTGCAAAAAGCTAACTAAGTATTTAAATTTTTAAGTGCTTTTTTAATTAAAAGAGAAAACCTAACAGAGCGGCTATTGCGTAAGATATTTTTATACCTTTTAAAATATATTTTTATTTCTGCTGCTATTATATACAGCAGCGGTTGCAACTTATATTTTTTAATAACTACCTTTTATATCTAGCTTTACCTAAGCAGTAACTTTTATTACTTAATAGCAACTCTTTTTAACAACTTATGCTTTATTAATAACTACTACACTTTTTATACAAAGCGTGGGTAATTTTACTTAGCTATAACTTATTATTTCTCTTTTTTTTTTTGCAGACTATTTATTTATTATGTTTAAAATTCTACAATAATAGCAAGCTAAACTATTAGCCTTAACAAAATAAGCAAACATATTATTTAAAATAATAAAATGCACGCTAACTTTATATTTGCGGCCTTTAATATGGTTTAACCTACTAAATTATAGTAAAATAAAATTATAGCCCGGCTTATACAACAGGGTTATATATATACCAAAAATAGTGCCTTGTAAGTACTTTAACTTATTATTATAAATTATTAAGGCCTATTATGCATGCTATTTAGTTTTTATACGTGCTGTTTTACTATTTTGCTGTTTTAGCATCGATACTCTTTTGCCTTTTTTATTTAATGTTTATTTATTTACTTTTTACTCTTAATAGAAAGCATTTTAAAAGATTAAAAAAAAAATAAAGCAATGCAAACAAAATGTTCGATATATTTTATATGCTTAGAACATTTAAGAAAATCTATAACCGGCTAAGCAGAACTTTTATATATAGAAATAAAAAGCGCGAAGCAACCCAAGCAAAAAAAAATAAAAACAAAGACCAGCTTACGTTTAAAAAAATTAAACAAAAGTAAATATATTATATTTACCAAAATACTCCTTTATTATTTTTTATACTAGCCGCTTATTTTTTTTATAAAGATGTTAATTTAGATTTAATTTAAGATTTTATTACAAACTTAATAGACCAGCTTAAATATAAAGAGGTTTAATTATGCTAATGATTTTATTTTTTAATTATATTTATGTTTTAATATTATAATATTTAAAGACTAGTTTAAAAAGGGTTAATTTATACTTATATTATTAAGTATATTTGTTAAAAAAAAAAACAAAAGAATAAATAAATAATAATAAATAATAGATAATAAACATTTAAGGCATATAATTATTATTTAATAGTTAATAATAAAAGCCTAGTTATAAAACTATTTTTTATGCTAGTTAAATTAAGTTTTGCGTTAATATATAATAAAGTTAACATTAGCTCATTTATTTTATAAAATAAAAAAAGCTGGTTTATTATTTTATATTAGCAGAATATTATATTTTAAGCCAATAAAATTAATAAAAACATTTTAATAATTATGCTTTAAATAACCTAGCTTAATATAGTTTAACAGCTAAGGTTGTTAAAATTTTATAAGTTAATACTTATTAATTTTTATTGCAGCGCTTATATGTTGCTATTTTTTGTTATATATATTTTTTTACTTTTTAATTTTATATTTTTTTTTACTTTATAGATTTTCTAAAAAATAAATAAAAGAGCTAATAAAATAATAACATAATATAATATTGCTATATAACTATTTTTTAATATTATTATATATTATATAATAGCTAATTATAAGGCTAGGCAAAATAACTTAATAATAAATTATTATACCAAGATTATATTAGCCTCTTATAATCTAAAAGATAATTATAGCCTGTTAAAAATTAGCTAATCTTAATATATAATATTCTCGACTACTTAAAACTTTTCTTTTTAGCGTTAAGCTAATATGCTAAAAATTAAAATAGCTTTAAATACTTTTTATTTAAAAACTTTTAAAATATAACTTTATATTTATAATGCAAAAAAATATAATTATATAAAACGCTATTATTTTTTTTAAAGCCTAGCATAAGTAGCACCCTTATAACCTTATGCTAAAAGTAACAACATAAATTTATAATTTGTTTTAGTGCTAACACCTGCAGTTTTTTAAGTAGTTTATTGCTGCTAAAAAAATTTAAATGTTTAAATATAATTATATTTGCTAGGTTAGTTTATTTTTAAGTCTTAAATTAGTACACCTTTTTAGCGCGCCTTGCTAATAATAATTATATGCAAACGCGATTTGATTATCTTTTAACCCTTTATATAAACCATAAATCGTAGGTTTATTTTTATTACTAAATTGTTTTATTTAATATTATACGGTCTACCTTTTTTTTAAAGATTTTTTATGCACTTGTTTAAATAAATATATAAGATTTATCAATTTTTAATTAAACGATATAGCTTATATATAGCTAAACATAAGTTTTATTCTTTTACTACTTTACTTTGCCATTTATATAACAACATTAATTACCCTAGGTTTAATAATATATCTTTATAAGAATTTACTAATATTTTTTATAAGTTTTAATTTAAAAAGGCTAGCTATATAAGAAATTAACTAGTTTTTACTATAGTTATTATAAACCTTAAGTATATTAATATATAATGCTATAAAACGCTTTAACTATAATTTATATAAAAGCGGTCATTATTAATAAATTTTATTTTTTTATAATAATATAAACGTTATTATTACAATTAATACTTTTATCGCGCGAAATATATGCTTATTATTATATTTGTCCATTGTTTGTCCCATTTTTACAAGTAATAAGTTTAGCCGCGTTTAAATTGCTTAGACCACAAGTTCTCATAAATGTTAAAGCTGCGCCCTTTTTTTATACACAAGCTACAAAGTTTTACCTTAGATTAATGCTTTAAAATAACTTTTATTATACTAAACAATTCATTTTACTTTTTAAGCAAAAAAAAAATATAATTATAAAATAAATCACCTTTTTACTACTAAAGTTTATAAAGTAAAAAAATATATAGCCGAAAATATTACTAAGTAGTAAAACTATTAAATAAACTAACATCTTTTTATATATATTATAAAATAATAATAACTTAGGTCTTTTTTTAACTAGTTGCTATTACTTAAACAGCATTCTTTTTATTGCTTTCTTATTTTTTTATATTTTATTGTTTACTATATATATAATTATATCTAGAATAAAAAAGATTAGTTACTATATTGCTTATAAACCTAAGTAAATAGTTTAGTTTAAGAACTTATAAAATATAAATTAAGTTTATATTTAAAGATCTTTTGCTTTAGCAGATAAACTTTTAATTTAAATCTAGTAATAAGCCTTTTCTTGTTTTTTTATTATTTAAGCTATAGATTTTTTATTTTACGGCAAAATAAAAAGCTGCCGCTAACATATATAATATAATAGTTTTATATACTGCTTTTAATAAAACAAATAGCAAATAAACACTAAAATAACTTTTAGTTTAAAATAGCACTATTTATTTACAAGAGATAGCTATTAATCCACTTTAAATTTTTATTCACGTATATAATAATTTATAATACTACATTTATACCCTTGGCTAGTAATTATTTAAATGTATCCCATGGTTTAATCTCCGCTTATATTTAAAAGTAAATATTACTAGCTAGCGCAAAGCTTATGCAGGCTTATAACTATAATAAAAAAAATTAAGCTAAAAAAAGTAAAATAAAAAAAAAATACTACGTTTTACCTATGTTTTATTAATAATTATATTATATTATATATAAAAAGAAATAAAAATAAGCTTGTTTAAAAAAGCCTAAACTTAAATATTAAAATATTGTAAATTAGCTACCTTGTTTAATTTTATATTATTATAATATATTTCCAACTTAATTTATTGCTATGTATATTTAAAATAAATTAATTAAGCAAAGGTATTTAAAATTTTTCTTTTATTTTATCTTAATAAAATAATAATATAGCTTTAACAATATATAAAAATAATTATTTAAAGGCTTAGTATAACTATTAGTTCTTAGCAATATAAAAGCATATAATATAAATAAATACTTTTTTAAACCCTTAACTTATTTATTAGTATAATATTTTATATAAGCTTTATATTATTTAATATAATAGTATATTTAATAAGCTTGCATTTATATACTAAACATTTTTAATACTGTTTATAATTTATTAAAATTCTTAAATAAGTTAGTGCGTGCATTTTAGCAATATATAATAATCTTTTCTGCTAGATTCTATATAAATTATAATAAATATAATTTTAGCGTAAGGACTTAACTTATACAATACACATAATAAAATGCTTAAAGTTTTACTGCCTTTACAAAAGCTAGTTCTACTAAGATTATATAATTAGTTTTAATAAAGTTATGCCCTTTATTAAACACCCCGACAGTAGTAATTATAACAATTAAGTCTTGCGTGCTTTTAAGATTATCTTTAGCTATATATTAGCTAAAGGTTTTATATATAACCTTTTATTTATTTATATTGTTTATAGCAAGAATAAGCATTTAGCGCATATTTAGTGCTTGTTTATATAATATTAATATAATAAAATAAGCTATTATTAAGCTTGTTATAAATATAATTATTTTCTTAAGAAATTATTGTTTTTTTTCTGCGTTTTTATAAAAAATAAGATCATTTTCTATAGATTTTACTTTTGCAATTATAAAAGCTATCTTTTTATTTAATCTTGCTATAGTATTAATATAGGGCTAAAACAAGCTTTATTTAATTATTTCCTTAAATATTATAAAAAGTGCTAGATAAATTTTATTATATTAATACTTTAATCCCGTTAATAAGTCTACATTTATTAAAATAGCTAGCCCAGGGAATATTGCGCATAAGATTAGTTTATAAAACAAACCCTGCTAAATATATACTTTTTTAGCTGTTAATAAATATAACGCTAAAGTTAAACAGTTGCCTTGTTAAAAAAAATTATAGTTTTATTATATAGCTTGCAAGCAAAATATTTTCTTTGCTATATCCTGCTGCAATAAATATACTAGTACTTAAATATGTTTAGCATAGTTATTAAAAAGCTTAAAAAAATTATAAACGTTTTTATTTACCGGCGGTAAATTAACAATACAATATTTAAAAAATTTAAAATATAAATCTTGTTAAATAAGTAGTTTATTTAAATATCTTTAGCGTAAATCAAGGCACTTTTTATAAAATATAATATAGTTTTCTTGCGTTTATTTATAAAAAAACCCTAACTTAACGCTTTGCTATAATAACTATTTGCTGCTTTTAACTTATTTATTAAAGTTTTTTTTAAAATATAATTGCTAATAAAATAACTAATCTTAAGACTTAATATAGCTAAAAATATTTATAAAAGGACTAAAAATAAATACTTTATATTTAATAAGCGTTTTTAATATGCTAATAAAATATATTAAACGCTATATATGCTTAATTAGATTATTTTTAATAGCTGTTTATATTTAATTATTAAAACTTACGCATAAGTGCGCTTTATTTAATATAATAATACTAGGTTTAATTTAAAATAATATCTTTAAAGTTTTATTAATAAAAACTAATAATTGCTTTAAATAAATATTAATCCTAAATAATAACTAAAATGCAAATATTATTATAATAATATAATTTTACTTTAAGCTTTTATTATAATTTAAATTGTCGCCTATATAATTGTTAAATTTTTTATTTGTTAATTTTAATAGCGTTATATAATAAACGCCATTTATTTTACTTTTTACTAGTACTTTTTTTATATAAACCGACCAAACTTAAATAAAGCAGCTATTTTTTAACTTAAATTAAAAATAAATATATTTTTTTAGTTTTATAATTTAATATTCTTAAAGTGCAGGTAGCATTATAATAACTAAAGATCCTTTTAGTACTAAATTATTATAACGCCTTTTATACATTAGCTTAGCTATAAATAGTCTTTATATATAAAAACATATAAATCCTTTTATATAAGTCTTGCTTAAACACTTAGCTTAACTATTTTACTTTACTACATAAGTCTCAGCTAAAAAATATTTATTTTTACCTTTATCTTTATTAAAACAAACAATAAATATTATATTATATATATAAAGCATTAATATAACTACTATAAACGCTTTAAATATTTTACTACTTCTTATATTATTAGCTAAAAGTATAGCATAAGTTTTATAAACTAATGCTATAAAAATTAGCTTAAATATTATAAATAACTAATAAAGCTTTAGCTTTATTTTAAAAGCTTTATATTAGTATAAATATATAAGATTATTTTTGTTTATATTAAAAATAAAATAGTTAAAAAACGCGCATATTTGTTTTTAAATAATTTTATAAGCGCTAAAGCTAACTTTAACAAATATATTTAATATATTTTTATTTTTATTTTCTTTATTATTTTATGCAGCTATAGTTAAGTTTTTACTATTATTAAATAAAATAATAATATTATTAAATATTATTATAGCTTTATTTTTATTAAATATATTATTATTATTAAATAAAACAATAATATTATTAAATACTGTTATAGCTTTATTTTTATTAAATATATTATTATTATTAAATAAAATAATTATCTTTTTTATCTTAGGTATAATAGGTAGGCTATTTATTATACTTTTAATATTATAGTTTAATGTTTCCGGTAAGTTATAACCCTTTTTACTAATATTTTAACAATTATTTTAATATTATAATTAGCTAAAAGCAAAAAAAAAAAAAAAAAAAAATTCTTAGTCCGAAATAATTATACTAAAATATTTATATAAAAAGTAATATATTATTATTTGTCTAAATTTTTATAAAGCTTTAGCCTTTATATATACTACAATAAAGCTGCTTTTTAAGCCTTTTTATTGTTAATAAAATACCTTAGTTGCAAGCCTATTAACAGCAAAAATAGCTTAAAGTAAACGCAGAAATAAGTGCTAGCATTTTTTTTAGTTTTCTTAAAAATTTATTATTTAACTTATTTTTAATTATAAGCTATAGCAAAAAGTCCGGCTTTTTTTTAGCTTAAAAAATATTATATAAATAAATCTTATACTATAAAATAATATAAAGCTATAAACTTTTTTAAAATAAAAATAAAGTCCTTTTTAATATTATAATTAAGCTGCTTTTGCTTAATAATATTATTTACAATATTATTTAAGCCGGCAAAAAAAGCAAAGCGCTAAATAGTAAAACTTAGTATATTTTTTATATTAGCTCTATTAAATATATAATATAAAAAACCGCACTAAAAAAATTAGTTAATAATAATATTTAAAGCAAAAAAATATAACAAGAAAAAATATAATATAAAAAATAAAAATAGTTAATATAAGCAGTAAAATAAAAGAAATAAAGTAGTAAATAATGCTATATTTTTATATATAAAAGATTAAAAATATAATATTAAAAATAATAAGCTAGACAAAAGCATTTATATTAACAAGAAAAAATAATTATTATTAAACATATAATAATAAAAAAAAAATATATTTTAATTAAGCTTATTTTTTATAAAATAAAAAATATAAGCAAACTTAATTAAGCATATTAATTAATCTAAAAATAACGCTTATATTATATTAACAATATATAAATATATTTATAATAATTTAAAAGTTTATAATATATATAAATTAAAAAATATAAACAGAAAATTTAATTAAAAATAAAAAAAAAAGCTTAAATATATTTACAAGCTTTAAATTACTTATAATTTAAAAGCATAGTTTAAAGCAATATTAATAAAAAAATAAATAAAATAAATATTAGCTTATAAAAATAAAAAAAAATAAAATTATAATAATGCTTAAAATATTTT
>MU380202.1:0-32319 GCA_022495085.1 Xylaria sp. FL1042
TATTATTAATATATTTAAAATTAATAATATAATTTTTTAATATTTTTAAAATAAAATTTTAAATTAAAAAATATAAATATTAATATTTTTTAAGCATTATAAAATAGCTATTAGTTTTAAAAATATATTTAATATATTTTTTAAATTATTTAATTAATAATATATAACTTAATTTATTTTATAAAAAAGCTTAGTTAGTTAATTTATTTTTTTAAGCTTTAAATAAAGTTTAGCAAGCTTTATTAGCTTTTTTTTTTATTAAAATATTTTTAAATTAATAATAAAAATAACTATATTTAATATTATATATTTATAACGCTTTATAAACACATTAATTATAATTAACTATATTAATTATATAAATAATATATAATTAATTAATAAAACTAACTATTTTAAAAAGCTTTAAAAAAAAAAATCTAAAAATATAAATTAATAAAAAAAAAGATGCGTAAGTGTTAAGAAATTTATAGATAAAAAGAGGTGGTTAAGAAAACGCGTCGCATATTCAAGGTGGGCCGTTGGGGGGGTGGGCCGTTGTTGGGTGGGTTATCTTATTTCTGGTATTACACCGCATCATAACTACCACATTGAGACAGGCAGCATCTATCTAGTAATTAGATCATAAACAGTGGATGTGTTCTTCATTCTGTGGCTCCCATTAAATTGACACGCAAAGGCTCCCAGAAGCCCGGCGCTGTAGACACACAATCAGTGATTTCAAAACCACTGCAGATATACACGGGAAAGGAGCGGAAACCCTTCTTACCCCGAAGACTCACAGGATTTAAACTTCAATTCAAGTCGTCCATAGCAATTATCTCGAAGCTATTATAAAATTAAGTACCATATAGTCTACGATATGTATATATGTGTACCTACTTAATCATTTTGAGTCGTTGTTCCTATAATTACAATACATAATTTTTA
This sequence comes from Xylaria sp. FL1042, assembly GCA_022495085.1. Taxonomy (NCBI): domain Eukaryota; kingdom Fungi; phylum Ascomycota; class Sordariomycetes; order Xylariales; family Xylariaceae; genus Xylaria; species Xylaria sp. FL1042. The sequence continues at coordinate 931 of MU380202.1, forward strand.
CTATTTCCATACTCTTCACATTGGTCGAATATTAATTGTCTTGATTGATTGTTTGATGGTATTTGAACTCATCTAGGTAGCCTGACATGCAGGAGGTATTTCCACGGCCCCTTATTCTCCTGAACAGAATCCAGCCGCAGCGGCCTGTGCTCATAGCCTTTAACCATACGGCTACAGAAACCAAATTTCCACCTTATGGACGTGTCGGACCATAACTTTGTGTCTGCTCACTCATCTTAACACTACCGTGCCTCGCGCATTCTTGTATTCTGCATATATACCGTGCCCTTCATAGCTATTGTACACCTACCCTTGTAGTCAACCTCCTCCCCTGAAAATCGATAGTCGTCAACCCGAAAATATCGATGTTTTCCCCTATCTACAACTCCGAATGATCAACACTCGTTCAAGTATTCTTACCTATAATTGGTTATAGATTTCCCGTGTGTTGACCACGTCGGCGAGGGCTACTATACTGGTTGGGCACCATGTATTAGATGCTTCGTCAGATATTGAATTCCTATCTAGAAGAGGTGTTCGTTTGGTTCTAACGCCGCATCTCGTCTCATCGAGACAAGGCAATTTGCGTCACCCCGTTGTATTATCAAAAGTTGAATGAAGTTAGAATCAACGCTAGAGAGTCCTTGGCTGATCTTCATGCTCAGCTCCCATCTCATGGCCCCTGTTGTCTTGCGGGTCACACCGACTTCGTCTCATATGATTGGCGAGCGAATGATCCTGTCAGAGTGCTGCCTGTGCGAGAGAGTGCAGCCTTGCTTGTGCCTTTAAATGGAGCAAACATGATGGCATGTTGTACCTATTTTGTCAGTCAATCCCGGCTCCTCCCTTATCCTTGTCTTCCTGTCTTTGCCATAACCTCTGTTTTTCTCCACCTTCGGCGCTAGACAAGCGGATGGATAAGCGCGAGGCCATCGCCGCATCTAACCTGGGGCCGGTAGTCAGCGTGCTGGCATGGATCATACAGGCTTCAGTTGTCATCGCCGTCGGTATCAAGTTCCCGCTATCCTCCATTATCCAAGGCAAGAGAAATCGAGAAGACTTTGCTCTCTTTTTGGGCACGGTAAGACTTAACTTACACATCTTTTTGCAGAGCGTCCACATGCTAATAATTAACGGCCCATTCAACACACAGGCCTTTAGTATAGGCTTCACTATCTCGATATCCCTTGCCGTAGACAAACCTACCACAAGCCATGGCAAGCAACATGGATATAGTTAAAAGTAATAGATTGTGTTCGGGATGTAATAGATTCAGATGGCTTCCTGCATCTCAGCCATCCAATGTGGCTTGTATTCCCCGATTTCAGTATTAGATACAAATCTGAGAAGTTCGAATAATGATACTGAAATTGGCCTCTACAGGGGTAGTGGCTGTGGTGGGAATAGGGGGGAGTGCCAAGCCACTTAGTTGCTTGGCAAAGAAAGGACCATAAGTATGGCCTAACAACAACAGATAGTCAGTTGGGTAGCTTTCACGGATGTGTTACGGATGGGTTGAAGGAAAGTTCTTCTTTTGCCCTGGTCAATTGTTTCTCCACCCGTCTCTTATTCCACCTATAAGTGGAAGTGCACGGTAAGCCTGTCTCCCTTATAAAGGGACTTCCTCCCTGTGTAGGAGCCCACTTCAACATCACAGAAGTACGGCATCATTCAAGTTGAACGAGCATGTTCTCTCTCTTATATGTTAAAATAGTAGGTTACTGAATAGTTATGCCTATCCTAGTCTGTCATTCTGAAATAATGCGGGTTGTTAGGACTTGACAAACGTTTACCGAGATGTTCGACAGCCAGAGGATATTAAGATAGAGAGAATACCTCGGTTATGAAGCGCACTATTAAATGAAATCTAACTTCAGAGATGACCTTCGTGATGACCTTCGTGATGACCTTGCTTGCCTGTTTGCGAAATGGCTGAGAATCTGTACTACTCGGAACGCTCTCTGGTTCTCATGTCCTAGTGAAGCTCATATGGTAGAAATGGGATCTAACATCTTACAACAATATTTATCTCGTTTCAAAAAGATAATTTATGTGAAAAGGAAAAGAAGAACATATAAGTAGCAATAGGTCTTCATCGCTCGAAACTATGCTACTAGCCTAGCATATAAGCCAAGCCTATGTTTAGTCCTTCTCCTTCGCATCTACGCCGTTAGGTAAGTTCACGTATAATGACTAGTTAATTGGTCTATATAATTTGATCACTAGCAACCCGTGAAGATCTACTACCACAGTTTATTTTCATTAAGCACCCATCGTCATAGGGACAATGCCGCTGCTCCGGTTAATTGAATTGTAAAAAATACGTTTGGAAAAGACCAGCCAACCTCATTCTCAAGATATTGTGATTGTATTAAAATATGGAGTATTCAGATAAAGTTCCTCTAACTGGAAATTCCTAAGTTTAAATACGAAACCCATGTGACTCGTGATTAATATGGGCTGTAAGACGACATATGCATTCTGCTAGAGGGTATCCAAGTATAAAAGACGATAGCAAGCGATACAGTCCTCCTATACAAATTTACTTAATCAAGTAGGCCACCTTATCTTCCTCCCTGGTATCACGCATCCATGATACTCTCATACACGACCCAAGCTACAGCCTCGATACCAGCTGCAGCTAGGGGAAGCAGGAAAGAATAGTTAGTACATCTTGTGACGGAATCACAAGTGCCATCAGCTCCAGTACTAATAATAGTATCATGACAAGACAGAAAGGGGCGCCAGTTAACCTTTATGATCAGGACCGGGAGGATGATATGGTTGATGAGGAAGAAGAGGCTCAGAGGAATCCAGTTCTTGATTTCAGTCCGTACGTTAATCTTATACAGCAGGAAAAGGGGTGGAAGGGAGACAGAAAGCGCACTCCAGAGGTACGAAAACCCCAACTTTTGGCCTGATGACATCGTCGTCCAGGTGCCCTTTGTCGCATAGGTGAAGGTCAGTGGAAACAGGAGCGTGTAGGTTAGCACGATAGAGATAAACATCCACGCCCGAAGGGTCTCATTCTCCGAGGTAAAGATCGTCGCCACAGGTAGGATCTTACCTCCATGGCTTCGTAGGATCTCCTGACTCGCCTTTAGGCGGCTGTTCCACTCTGTCCAGTTGTTGCCCTCATGCTGCTTCTGGTATGCCTGGTACACAACCGCGTGCGACCTGCTGTTTTTCCAGTCTGTCTGCGGAAGGTCCGGATTCCATGCTTTGAAGAGCTCGCCAAAATGGCCAGACAGCTTCGTGAGGCCTTGGGCATAGTGTAATGGCGTCTGCAACTGAGCCCAGAGAGGCCCATTCGGGTCCCATCCTCGTCGAAGCATCTCGTCAAGCGCCTCAGTGTTGCCGTGTAGAATAGCTTGCCGTAGATAAGAGACAGATCTGGAGTGTCCCAGTTCAGCTTGTATTTCTACGACGTTCCACAGATCTTTGCGATCCGTTCCTTTATCTCTGATATTTCCAATGACAAGATGATAATATTCCTCTCGAGAAAGAGGACAGCGAGTCCATTGTTGCACGCCATCCTCTTCAGAACCATCTTTCTCCCGAGAAAGGGACTCATTTCCGGGCTTTCTGCAGTTTGTGCAGGTCCGTAGCGGTAGAAGCCGTTCCATGACAAACCGGCATTGCCTGTAGGAACCTCGACGCAGTACTCGTAGAATTCCGACTCGAGAGGTGCCCCGAATGTTTGATTTCTGCTGAGATCGCCAGACACATAGACAGGACCAGCGTGATCTTGTCCGAAACACATCTGGAAACCTGTCGGCAATTGCTGCTGCTGGTGAAAAAACTGAAGACAGTATGGCGTGCTCCAAGAAGTCACCGCCGTCTAGCCTGGAGGGTTGGCGAACTCCCAAAAGCCTTTCGTAACTGTACAGGCGACTGCCAACTACTGTAATTTCATCGCCTGGAGGGAATGCATACTGGGACTTCAATATGTCAATCTGTGATCCATCGAGCCTGACTATATCCTCAGTTCTGATAATTAATTCTGGGTCCGCATGGTCTAGAATAGCGTTGCTAAAACCGAAAATGTTAAGTATCAGTCCGTGTGCACTAATTCGTTTCGCACAAGAATAGTGGATAGGATATACTCACACGAAAAAGAAGTCTTGATGGTTAGAATCAATAAATAGCCACAGGGCCCGTTGAACAAGATTGAAGTCGTGTTTCTTTTCGCTTGCGGGTAATAAGGTCTGTCTGGAGTGGCCGACGAGCACTCTGGTATACTGGTCCCATAACTTGCGCTTATGCTGGCAAGCGCCTAACCAACAGGTCACCTTCACCCTTCTTTGCAACAATGTGGGGTCATGCTCAAGGAAGAATTTGAAGATTTCTCGAAATCCGAGACTGATTGATCGCAGAAAGGGTGAACGGTCTAAGGGACCACGTATCCACCATGCCTTCTTGAAACGACGCCTCTCACCTTCGTTGAGCAAAAATTGAACTGCCTCCCGGTTGTTGCTCTCCACGGCCTCGGTTATCATAGAATAGGCCAGGTCCTCTACATTTTCTACCGTGGAGAGGAGTAAAGTGATCGTCTCCTCTAACGCCTCAACGTATCGTTTCCCATACTTCATAGCTCGAAACAGAGAATCTGGGAGGTCCAGTGCCCCAATAGCCACACTGTTGAATGGGACTTTGTGTAAGGGGAGAAGCTTGCTCCCGGCCCAAACTTTTATGGTCTTGAGACCAATGTCTTCCCGACTCCCTCTATTTCTGACATGAGTCACAAGCATGGCGAGGGCTCCAGCCTGAAATATGGACAGCGAGACGGCGAGAATCCTTCGGAATCTAGAGGCAGTTTCGCAAATTTGACATTGACTGATGACTCCTTCCGCGTGAGATGCTTCTAAAAGGCACTCCAGGAGGGTCGGGTTACCGTGGAGTATTGCATTCAAAATGGAGCAACAGCGTATTTCTGGCGTCAAGACGACATCCTCGGTTCCAAGAGGCATCGAAAGTGCTTCGCGGTGTATGTCCGCTCGTCTTTGCGCTAGCTTTGGCACCAAATATAGAATCGTTTCATCGTCAAACATTGGCAAAAAGTGTAGTACCGTATGCCCAGAGCGGTTTGGTATACCGGCATCGACATCTGTCTGGCTGGTGAGAAATTTTAACATGTCCGCTTTCTGTCGTCTTGCGGCTAGTATCAAGGGAGTGTTTCCTTCCATATCCTGGCTATTTAAATCTTTAGGGCTGTCTTGCAGATGTGATTGTAAAGCCTCGAGTGTTCCTGCATTGAGTATATCGAATAGCTCATTCGGCATTTCCTTTAAGGTAGTAATGTGAGTCGGTGACATTGAATCATCTTCGCAATCTGACTCGCAGTCGCTTTCCTGGGACGATGTGTAGTCTATATGTTTGGACACAATTTCCGTGGCTTGCACTTCGGAGGGATGCTCAACCACTTCGAGGATCTGATGTGCCTTAATTTGCCTTGGAGGGACTTGATATGAGAGATTCATTGCCTCATGTAGAATCGCTGCATAATCTCGGGCAGCAGCAATACCACCTTCCGACGCAACTGAAAGCCATTCCGAGCAGCGCTGGAATGATATTTCCACACCAAATCCAGAAAAATAACAAATCGATAGTTCCCATGCGGTAGCCATCCGCCTAGGATCCTTACTATCATTAGCAATGCGTAAGAGACTTTGCGCAATGTGCGCTTTTAACTGGTGGCTTGTTTGAGAAAAGGTCGAGTGGCCTATGGCAACCTTGGAGCTCTGTTAACTACAAGAGGTTTGTACGCGTTAAGGAAGGAGTTGAAGAAAAGTTAACTTACCATTTCCGATACTTTGAGCTCTTTTACGATCTGACCTCGACCGAAATCATTACCAGAAGGGGTCTGTATTTTGTGGCCATTGATTTTGTTGTAACTACCAGTAATTGTAAGCATGAACGTTCTCCTCCACTTTTTCAAGCGATAATTCCTGCTAGCCTCACGACAAGGGATGAAGTCTTACTGATTTATTATCTTGATGCACTGTTTCAAATTACGATGTTTGGGTCTCAGTCGAATCGTCCGACGCATTAATAATTCTATAGTTGCAAGATCCAGGTCGGAATCGTGCTTTTCTCGGTCTTCCGTACTGACTAGCTCGATAGCCACTCTCAACATTTTGCCATCGGACTTAGGTGTTTTGAAGTCGTCAACAGATTCATAAAACGGACGCCCAAGCATGATAGACAATACAACAAGTCCGTAAGAGTAGACGTCAGTTTGTTTCATTTCATGAAATCCCATGGATTTCGGACCCGCTCCCTCAAGCGACAACTCCGGAGCACACCATTGAGGTGTGAAAGCCGGAAGGCTTTTGGAATGGCTATATTCGAAGACTGAGTGTCCGAAGTCCGTCAATTTAGCCACGAATTCGTTGTCGGCATCTCTTCTGGGAAAGATCAGGATGTTCTCAGGTTTGACATCTCCGTGGACAATGCCGCAGTCGTGCATCGATTGTATACCTTCACCGATATTGCGAGCCAAATCTAACTTGGACTCGAATTTCAGGCGAACGAAGTTCCATCTTGCCCAGAAGTTGTCCAAGGCACCTTGTGGTGCTAGTTCTTCGAGGAGAAGCGGACGGGGGATGGTGGCCTCTTCGTCTTCAAAGTCCCATCCTACACCCCGTAACCGAGCAATGTTTGGATGTTCTCTAAGTGGCGCATGGGTCCGTACTCTCAATTCCGTAATGAAGCTAACCAAGGCATAGGTTTCCTGCTCGAGTATACTCTTTCGCGGCCTTTTGATGATGATGCCTTCGGATACTGTAGTTGTTGCATCACGGGATACGACGGAAGTAGCATGACGTGATATCTGGGTATGGCTGACACTACTCGTGTGGCCTTTGCTGTACGGCGTTTCTCTACTCGGATGAAATTGCCGAACTGGTTCCAGCTCATCGCCGTAGCTCCGGTAGATCTCGCTGATTAGGCAAGTCAATGTGATGAAATCTGGCGCTATTCCACCTTCTCGCGTAATTCGCGGCACGCCCCGTGTCTTTGTAAATTGAAGCCTGGTTTGTGAATATGTTTGGCGAATGTCGGCTAGGCTCACAGTGGCTTGAGGGGGAGCCAATGTTGTTTGTTCAGTCGTCATCCTAACACTGTCAATGCCACTGAAATTTGCATGACTATCGTGATGGTCGTGATGGTCGCCGCAAAAATACTTATTGACTTTAACACATCTAGAATTGTTGCAATAGGATATTATAAAGCAGAAATATGCGAGTTCTTGCAGCTAGTGATCAGAGGGTCGCCTCAGGTGGGCTATGTCGTACCAAGGCGTAAACGCCGGGGCGGAGTGCAGCTTAATATGGTCTGGCTCCCTCTTAGGTAAGACCCTTGCAACAAACTCATTCGACCCACACATCTATATTTACATATGACTATCGATTGAGGCGCGATCGAGGGCTGAGGAGAATATTTGGGGGCCAATTGGTAAGATGGTGGCACGGGCATGGAGCCCCCCCCTGCGACGCCCGTGGTAACGATCGCCGCACTACGTCGTACGTAGTAGAATGGGTGGCTCATAAATGCGAGGGAGAATCTCACAGCACCTCACGGTGTTGTGGTTCCCATCTTTAGTTTGCTTGTCCCAGTACTAAGCGATAACAAAGATGGCCACCGGTCTTGAAATATTAGGCGGTGTTGCTGCTTCGCTAGAATTAGTCAAAGTAGCAAAAAGCTGCCTGTCAACCTTCAACGAGTTACGCCATGCTGACATACAGGATAGAGACCAGGGGGACATGCAATTCCACTTTATCGTACAAGGACTCAAATTCGACAGTTGGTGCTCATCGCTTGGAATACAGAGCATGTTCGAGCTCTCGGAGATCTCGCCGGATCAATGGCGGCAAAAAGACAGTGTCAGAGAGTTCGAGGACCTTTTACAATCGCAGCTTCGGTTCAGGAGCCAGAGTCTCGCTGCCCTAGTTCTGAGGACTTTAAAGTCTATGGAGCAGAAGTTCAGCGAAGCCGAGAAGCTAATGGCGAAATATGCGGGCTCAACGGCTGCCCAAGCTCCTCCAAATGGTGCAGCCAAGAGCAGTAAACTGCACTTAAGATGGCCCGGACGTTCGAAGAAGACCAAAGAAGCATCGCTACCATCGAGCGACGTATCTACAGAAGACATCAACTCAACAAAACGCAGGATCGGGAATTCCATTGCGAATGTGCAATGGGTGGCAACGGACAAAAGCACTGCACAAGAGCTACTCGAGAGTATTGGAAAAGTCAATGATTCTCTCGTGGACCTCGTACAGTCAGTCCTGCAGGCACAGATAAAGCGACAGACAGATCTGGCTGTACTAGAGAATGTAGACCACCACGCACACTCTATTACGCAAAGTCTCCCCGAAGGTAGCGATGTCCGAGCTTTGGCAAGTATGAAGCTCTGGCAAGTTCGAGAGCAGAGAGAATCTGAGGATCATGCCTCGTCAACATTCTCCGCAACAAGCTTTGGAGTCGATGCAAAGCCTATCAGGCCCACCGCGTACTCCCTACAGGATTTCAAGAGAAATACCCTTCGTATTGGAGATTCGAGGTCGTTCTCTGTGCTCAGCGGGGAATCAGTCGTAGTCGAATGGAGGTACTTCAAGAAGGATAACCCGTTTCGTGTCGAGCAATCGTTCCGCCTCGCGGACCTGGTTCGACTTCTTAACAATAACGACCTCTACAAGAAATTCCAAGCCCTCCCTTGTAAGGGTTATGTTACTGATGATGAAAACTCGAGGGTAGGGATGGTCTTTTCAACTGCATCATCTTCAACGACAGCTATCCAGTCTCTTCAAACCATCATAAACAGCACAGGAAGGACCCCATCAGTCGGGGAACGGTTTGATATGGCAAGACGACTAGTTCTCGCGATTCACAACCTCCACGCTGTGCGATGGTTGCACAAGGGAATCCGCAGTGATAATGTTAGTATTATCAAATTTTGAGCCCTGACGTTTACTAACTTGAAGGTGGCAGATCTTGTGCTTCCAAGATAGCAAGGATAAAAACGCCAAAGTGTCCGCAGAGAAGATAGCAGACGATTTATCGAGCGAAACAGACTCTGTCGAGGACATAGCAGCGCCGCTGCGGAAGAGCCTACCTTTAACGAAACCACCCAGTCCATTCCCCCCATTCTACTTGCTAGGGTGGGATTTATCACGGCCAGACCATCCATCGGAGCTTTCGGAATCTATCTCAGTATCGACACTTGGTTTGCAGACCAAGCGGGAGACCATTCGCATGTATACTCATCCCGACGTATTTTCCATTGAGCAAACACGAGGCAAGCGACCGCGCTATCATGCTCGGTGGGATATATACAGCATCGGAGTAAGTCGGGTTTCGATATCCATATCTACTTCTTGTCAATTTTGACACTGGTACTCGAGACTTCTCTATTAAAAACACTAACTCATTTTCGTAGTTAATACTCCTCGAAATTGGCCTCTGGAGAACAATAGACACGATCCGTTACGGTTGCAAAAATGACGACGAATTTAGGCTGCGTGTGCGAACCGAGTATTGCGACAGGCTACAGTGGAAGATGGGACTTGTGTACTGGAGAGCTGTCCAAAGGTGTCTAAATGATGATTTCGACTTGAAAGATGAAGGATATTCAGGGAAAGATGACTATTCCTTACAAGTTGGGTTCGAAAAACAGGTAGTCTTTGAGTTAGAAAGATGCTTTGCTTAAATAAGACCCGAATAGAGAAAAGAAAGATTATAGATACATAATTCTACAAAATCGCACTACCAGGTAGGTAGTACAGCACGGTGTCGGGTATAGGCACTGTACATACCTAGGTACTCTTTACATTTTCTTTACGATGGGAAGGTGAAACCGTCATATAATACGTCCCTGACTTTACAGGCGCACCAACTTCAGTAGAGCCTACCTGAGGTCCGTATCTACCTAACTAAACCAGGTTAGCTCCAATGAACTTGGCCAAGACATGGCCATCGCGGCCTACTACGGTACCTACTACGTAAGTAAGCTTTCCCCGCAAAGACCGTGGCAAAGTGGACCCCAGCATGCGGCGCGGACCAATCGGATGCGGGTAGAAAGGACCGTTTCCATTCCCACTTTATGGCCATCAAATTCGTCCCAAGTCGTATGTTCGTTCCACTGTTCTCTCACATGTCGTCGCTCTCGTTGATGTGTCTTAATTATCATCACTACCACAATCAGACCACCACACCACTCTGGCTGCCGCATTGTCGCCCATTCAGCCTGTGCGCTACGGAGTGGTGATCTCCTCAAAAACCTCACCTGAAACATATTTATACGCACTCTACGATACTCTCTCAGCATTCTAGACGCTCGGGAGACAGCATGAGCTTGTCCTCTTCTCAATTCTGGATACTGATCGACCGACCGACCGACTGACCGACTGACCGACTGACCAACTGACCAACTGACCAACTGACCAACTCGCACGAATTCCTTCTATCCAGCATCTGACAGAGACTACGCGCGCTTCAGACCAATTCAACCCGACGCAATTCAAACCAGTCTACTTGATCTAATTCAAACCTCGAGGTGTCTATCAAGCTACACAACCTGCGCACCACCTCTCTGTCCACACCCTTCCTCCCTATGCTGACCTGACCTGACCTGAACTCTGCCCGGTTCAGCGCCATCGACATTCTTGGATTGATGCAATCATGGTTCTCACACGCACAACCAATCACACCTACTCCCACCCCTTTCCGACCGTCACGCTCGCCTTCTTCCTCCGCTACTATTCCCCGCAACTGAATCCCTTCTCGAGCCACGTTCTATCCACCGACACTATCTCGTCCCATGTCGATCCCGTCACCGGTCGCCTACACACCACACGTCTTCACCTGAAGAAGTCGCGCATGCCCTCCGCTGTTGTGAAGCTCTTGCCCACGAGTGTCACTGGTGGGGGAGGGGACAAGTCCAGCTTTGTTCTTGAAACTAGTGTGGTGGACATGAAGGAGGGCTGGATGAAGACAGAGAGCCGGAACTTGAATTTCACTGGTGTGTTGAGTGTCGTCGAGGAACAACATTACTTCACCTCACCACCGGACGGCTCACTCTCCGCTGGCGCTGCTTCTAATACTGTCATGCTCAGTGTTCCTCGAACGCTCTCCCCGAACACATATGTCACGACCACCTTTTCCTACCGGTCGTCGCTGGGCAACAAGAAGCATGACCGTAACCCTACGGAATTGGCGGACGTTTTGGATGAGCCCGGGCCGCGACGTCTGGGCAGCTGGATCTCGGGATGGGGTGCTAATCGTATCCAACGAAGCATTGAGTCGATCGCGTCGAACAAGACTGAGGATCAGCTCATCAAGTCTCGAGACGGCATGGGAATGGTGCTCGAACGCTTGCGAAACAATGGCGTCGTTTCTGTATTGAGAGAGCTAAGACGTCGAGAGGGTAAAGTTGTGTTCGACCAATAATCCCGCCTCCAGCACGACCGTCTCAGCGTCTCATTGTAGTATATGGTTCATTTTACGTATGGTTAAGCAAGGCGTTGGGTCACCTTTTCATGTGGGTATGGAAAATGATATCAGAGAAAGGCAAGGCGCGTGGACTTCAACGAGGCAATTTGGGCACTGCTTTGCGACGATTTGGGGTATTCCACCTAAAGCGAGGACGAAGATATCGCACCCACATTCATTACTCCTCTCATGTATGATATGACGTTCGGCTTATTGGTCCTCCTGGTACCTTCCCCGTGGCGAACTTTTGTATAAATCACAAAAAAAAAAATTAACATATTTATTCATCGGAATAGGGTATTTCCATTGCTTCCTATTCACATGACTACTTAGTTATTCATGACTTACACTGCATCGTGTAACCACACCGTTGTAACTTCGTTTTGAACTAGCTACAGGATCGGCTTCCGATACAGGATTCGGTACACTAGAGGGATAAGTGATTGTAAAACGCCAATTCTGTGGTCCTATCCAGCAAGGTTGGTGAGATTCTCACCTCTAGAACTTCAGATGCACCAAGTTATCGGACCCGCCACTACTTTCACTAACGTGATGTTAGTATCTTCAACACCATTTCATTAGGATACTCTTATTCGCCACCCCTATCTCCCGCAAGCTCAATATTATCCGTCTATTCAGACACCCTCGGGCATATGCAGGGCCTTTCCAGTTACAGAGCGTTCTTTGAAATTCTCAATCGATAGCTGGCCATATAGGCGCTCCACCTTACACATCGTATTCCCAAAGGGTGATATCGAGAAAGCTTGCGATCGCGATACTGAAAGGAAAGGGGTGGTATTTGAGGGGTTAATAGGCGGGCTTTCATCGGCCGGCTCTGCGCGAATCTGGACGATGCTCGAAAGATATGTTGGGCTAGATAGTTCATAGCGTCGTCGCGACGAATTGCATAGCCTGTGTCGTATATCTGGCTGCTACCTGTCATGCCACCCTTCACTGGGATCAACATGTATCCTTGTGTTACTGGTGCTTATGATTATGCCCGTCTTCCATCGGTAGTGGCGTTTTGTCGATCATTGAACCTCGGCCTCAACAAGGAGACGAAGAGGATTTTGGGGGATAGAGGAGGCTTGGACCTCACTTGTGGACGGCTTCATTCTATGGGCATCCTCTGTGCTACCGATGGGAGACATGCTACGCGATTCATCGTGAGGTCCAGGCTGTTTGTGAATCTTTTGTTTTCTCTACATTGGGGTTTAGAGTGAAATACTGAGCTGTGTGCTTTCCTTCGCATTGTGATAAATCAAACATCATTATCAGCTTACTATTCACTCGTTTTCTCGGTCTCTAGTATATTAAAGTGGAAGTTGGGACTGGTGAATCTGTCATATGCTTCCTAGGTCAAGCTGAACGACTATTTCCATACAACCCTCTATCGCCTGTCAGCGAATATTGTAATGATCAGCTAAGCTCATTCGACTTCCAAATATAACATGTAGGCAGACCGATCGAATGGCATAGGTAGATATGACCGCATGACAAAGATAGGCGACGTTCTCCGCAACCTCTTCCATGAATTAATACACCATTAATCCGCAGCCAAGTTGATTCACCATAAAAGGCCATCAACACGACAACACAAAAGCCTCGAACCAGACGAAGGTGCAAAATCACCACCGCCTCAACTAAACCCAGCGAAGACAACGCCACAAGACATTGCTTATTTCTCCTTCTTAAACCCTAACCCCAACCCCTACAATCTCACTTACTCCCCTTCTCCTCAACAACTTTCTTCAACCCAGCAGTCCACCTCGCAAACCCGCCCTCAATCTGCGTCCGCGGAAGCACATACCCTAAGACGCCCCCAAACGTCTCCCACGTAGCATACCGCGTAACGACACTCCCATCCTCAGCGACGACCTCGATGAACTCCTGCACGCGCTCCGAATGGAGCAGGAAATACGGCATCCCGGTCGCTTTCCAGACCACGCGGTAGCCTTTTCTACCACTCTGGCCATCTTCCCCAGCAGCAGCAGCAGCAGTGGAAGGAGCAGCGGTAGTAAACGACTCCAGAAACGTGACCTCAAGCTCGACAGCCCGCGAGCTATTACTCCCGGGACTCAAGACAGCATCAAAGCGGATCTTGGCGCCTCGCGCCGCGTACCCCGGCCTGGCCGCCAACTCCCGCACCTTAGGCACCTCATCCTCATCCCCATCCCTAATATTCTCATCCTTGGAGATGACGGAGGCGCGCGGCACAAAGGTATTCCAGGACCCGTAGTGCGACAGATCGAGGACTTTCTCGAGAACCGAGAGCGCGGGTGCCGCGATGTCCGTGGTGCACGCCACGGTGAAGACGCCGCCGGGGCCGTGGGTGGGCACTGGGATTGGGGGGATGCATTTGGCCTCTCTTGGGAGGTCGGGGGGCGCTGTTGACATTTTTGTTGTGGGTTGTGTTTGGCTAGATGCTTAAGATAAACTGATAAATACCTATGTAGGTCCTGTAGATATATGTAAAGGATGTGTAGTTGCCTTGTCGGGGTGATAGTGCTGAGATGATGTCTGCCTCTAGATTGTAGTTCGTCTCTTAGTGGTTGGGAGGAAACTAGACCAAAATAGCAGGATCGGTTGGACTTTATGATTTTTTCTAGAAATAGTATGTGGGATACATGTCTTGCCGATCATTTATAGTAATTAATAGGTAAATCAATTAATCCAATTGCCGGCGGGTCATCTATGCCAAGAATGATGCACAGGATGAACCAACATGCATAGTTCTTGGTATACAGATCGGTGTGCTGTAAGTGAACCACGGCTTACATAAGCCGAAGTAACACAATCACAGCTGTGAGCGGTGACATACAAGTCAAGCAATCAAAAGTTATGCTGGTTTTAACAGGCGCGCCGCACATTATTCTTTCTTTTTTCATTCGTACCTCATTTGCTTTCATTAGGATCTCATCCCCCATTCTCTATACGTCAGAGCCAATAGCTGTGGCTTGTTGCTTGTGACAATCAGGATCCCAGCACGTATGTGACGTTTAAACGTTGCAAACGCCGAAGGTTAGGTGCTTAATAGCATATATCCGAACTAAAACATCGTGTGCGCCCGTTATCGCTTATAAAGCTTGTGACCTTGGATGCCGGTGATTTGCTTCCATTAATCCAGACACATAGGACCATGGAAAACCTATTAGGGCTTTCTTCTTGACGATTCTTGGAACCTCAAGGCGTGTCTACTGGGGGTAAAGATGTTTCCCGGAAAGGGTTTGCCCAGTCTCGCAATCCCGCGAACCCCCGGTAAGGCTCATTCACGTAGATGCTGGTGGGTCGTCAGTCCCACGTGGTACTGTTAGAGGTGGGAGATAATCTCCAGGCCTGCAGAGCCAGAGCCACAAACAGGCTCTGTATATGTATGACAATCTGGCCCCTGCTGCTAAGGCTTATTTCCCGTGTTGGTGCCGACCGAAGAACGGCTCAGATTACAGCTCCCTATTAGATCTTTGGACAGGGTAACTGTTAGTATCTAAGCACACTGCCCGTCTTTAGCTGGAACTGATCGGACACTCATATTGGAGTACCGCTTGCTAATAGGTGCCGAGTACTCAATATTTTGCCGTACTGACGCATGATTCTTTTCTAGGCGATGTAGCGGAGCCCGTCTCGATTGATCTCAATCTCATATCAGTTTAGGACCATGGTTTCATCCGGAGTCTCTCAGATTCTTCGAATCGTTCGTTTCCGTCGACCCAAGTTCGGTGTATGTGGATCGTTGGCCTCCAATTTCCAACTTGGGTCGCTGTGAATGCTGGGTCGAACTTTTCAAATCGATGGCTCTGGTAGGTGTCGGGGACATCGGGGGTCGGGCTTCTGTTATATCGAGGCTGTAGTTACTTCCTCGAAGATCGGAGATATACGCATGACTAGGGGTACGGATATGTGGTGGTGTAGCGGCTCTATTCTTCGGGGTACAGCGCCTAGACTGGAACATTTTCTTTAGAATAGCGAAGACCACAGGCATACAGCTGCATATGAGACCGATATTAAGCTCGGCAGCACTATTATCAACGTGATTAGAGAAGAAGAGCGGAAAGCTCAATACGGCGAACGTACCGAAGAGTATAACTGGGAATGGAATCCCACGTGAAGTCGTACGATTCCAGTTGAAGAAAGCGAAATGCAGTGCTCGTGACTGAAGATGCAACGGCCCTAAGCCATGTCAGTCTAGATCTCGTCCTCTAGTCTCAGTTGTCATACAGTAGACCGGTGAGGAATATCCCCATAATGCCAAATTTTCGATTTCGAGGGATCCGGAGGCTGTAAACCATGCTAACCGGGATAATAAGTACGTAAAGATCGGATACGACACCGAAGAGTCCCACTGCGGCGTTGAGATTATAAACCGGCTGAGAGCAATTGCTCGCAGCCAGTTTCTTAGCCCATTCGTCTGGGTCTGGGACTGGAGTCGTCATAGATAGTGGGACACAGAAGCATATGTTGATAATGATAGAAACGGTGTAAAAGGCGACGATAGTCGTGACCCCGATCCAGATCAACACTCTTGCAAGTCTGTTTGGGGCGAAGACGCGAAGATACAGGCTCAGCAGCGCAGTCTTAACAAATAAAGAGCTCAGCGAGAACAGGACTATTGAGCTAAGCGTTCGCTACATAAGAGGTTAATCTTGTAAGAAAAGTATGTTTGCAATCGGCTTAACATTAGGCACCGCGGATGTCAGAGTTTACCTACCCCTAAAAAGTTGGCACTGAAGCGGCTAAGAGGGACGTTCCATTGATGTGGACCGAGAGGGTTTCCAAACACTAGTAAGCAGGTATTAGTACTATAGATATAGGCACGGGGCAGGTATGATATCCTCCAGCCTACATGAAAAAGAGAGTCCCGTGAAGCCCGTAATACTAGCCTAAGTTTCCCTCGTTAGAATTTAACTATCCAAGACACCGCACTGAGAACTGACTGCTGCGGCAACAGAAAGGTCTTCGGCATCTTAATATTAGCGTGTCTTCTCTCGGTGCTTGTTGGAATATCGTGTCAGGCACTCACAGTCGTCGACACCTAGAGAATTTTTTACTCTAATTCGAGCGTAGATGCGCAGCGTTAAAAACACGAGCATCAAAGCGTACGTCAGGCCGACCACTATCTTTGCCAGTTCTTCTCGCGTTTCAGGATGATCGAAATCTGACTGGACACCCGCTGGCGGCGGTAACGCCGGAATCTGCTCGAGCAGAGCCCAGTCGGCGTCCGATTCGGCCATAGCGAAGGTCAATGGTGATCGTAACAACTTACCGCTCCATCATGATTGTTGGCCATCGGTAATGATGATTTTGAATATATACAGTAGTAAGCTAAGGTGTCATAAGTGGAAAAATCATAGACATATCGACAAGCAGTGGATTGGTTCGGTTACAGCCCGCTAATCTCGCAGTAATCTACCTTTCTCGGTACGGTACAGTAGCACAGAGTAGCAAGGACCCCTGTCAACAGGTCCGAAGAACGGGCGGGGTGGGCGAGCCAAGATGATCGTGCTTCAAACCGGTAAGGCTTAAGGCAATGACCTTCCAATGCTGGCGCTGATGATGTCGGTACGTAGTAACTTGCAGTGTCGGATTGCATAAAAAGCAACCCATGTGAACATGTAGTCCTTCACAGTCCTCACCTTACTTAGTAGGTATATAAATATGTATGAGATTCGATTAGCGACAGTGACTCAATATCATGTATTCCTTACCTCAGAACCCTTTCACGATATAATAGAAACTTGATGCAGCACTCCCTTGCCTCATTGGGAAGCGCCGAAAGAAGGATGAAATAAGTAGAATAGCTCCGTACTGTGTGATACCTTAGCGTTGCATTCGAAGCCATGTTCGGTATCGTGTCCGTAAAAATAGTGTATACGGAGTACTAAGATATTATCCTTCGAAGATCATTTAGTGTATATACCTCATAGTGGGTACCTGTATATATATCCAGATGTAACCCATCGTGAGTTTCGGTCCCGCTTGGAACCCTGCACTACTATTGTGAGATGGTTTATAGGTGCGAATAACTGACTTACACTCTGTCCTGTCAGGATTCATCTAGGATTGAGTTGGAAATGCCGAAGTTGAAAAAAAAAGTGTAAGATGCTTATGATGAGATGTCTCACTTAGGTACTTTAGGTACTCCCGAGTCTGCTTGCGGCCCGCTCGAGATTCCGCAGTAGCTAGCGCGATACCAGTCGTTAGCGTGCTTTCATTGTTAGATTCCGCTGATGACTACACCGAGTCCACGAATCCCAGCGCGGTAATACGCTATAACTAGCCTAAGGGATTAACACGGTACGATAGGCCAAAAATGAGGACAATTACGAAAGAGCTACGAATCCTCACAAATAATTGCGACAGTTGTATCGTGACAATAAGATATACATACAATTAAACGTGCTTCGCCAAGTGGTAAATAAAGTCGATTGCTAAGTATATAAGAGATATTGTAGGTAGGTTCTGGCCTTATCTGTAGGTCGCCTGCCACTCACTAGTTGCCGTGCGATATACTTCGGTAGTTATAAGACTTTGCAGTTGATATTGTAGAGAGAATGCGGCTGATTAGAATACATCCACTATGAGGGGTAGTTCTTATATTATACAGTCTTTCGTGCTTGCTATGCCTTCGAGAAAAGACGGCACTCGCAACTGACTGCTTAAGTAATATCTAAGACAAGAATGAGCCAGATATAAGGGTCCCTTCAAGTGAGATCCAAGACTCCTCGTACGTCGGTCTACGTGAGACCACTTGGAAGAAGCTTCTGTATCGGGAACTCCTTGCTCACTAAGACAGTACGCACATGTTGCTGTGTTTGTTAGCTCAACTTGGGCCCCAATGAGGACGAAGCCCTACCTCTTCCACAGATCTCTGGTAGTCACAACCTATACAAGATTCAACAAACTCTGAATTGAATGATAAGGGTTGAATATTGAGGTCTGAGAACCAACTAGCTCATCAACAGTCCATCCTAGAGTTTCACCTCAAGGCGTACGGCCGCCAATCTCAGCAGCGTCGTTATCCTGGATGAGGTCTTCAGGGTGCGAGCCGTCATCGGTGGAGGTAATGGATGGCCGTTCGTGGCCGTCATCAGGTCCCGCGTCATCCTCACGATAGTAGTCACACCAGTATCCGGGGATGTCGGCTTCTTCATCGGATGCAAGCGCCAATAATACGAGACCGGTTTCGATCAGAAGGGCCTCAATGGCGTTTGGCAGCGTCCTGAAACCATAGTGGGCACTTCCAAATATACGCAGGGCCTCGACTTGCTCGTATGTTGGCGACAGGGCACATTCAGAGGTGTATTGGTACTTATCGTCGTAGCGCTACTCGGCGATGTCTTCTAAAACCTGTTTAACAGACACGTAAATCTTCGATTTTAAGAGTTGCCGGTCTAGAGCAATAGTTGCTAAGATAGAGATAACTTCAGATATTTTAACAAACGACCGAATAAAATATCGTTTAAGAACTTGGGCCTAATATTCGCGAGAACTTTTGGGACTGCTAATTAGATCTCTATGGTTTAATCGAGTAATTAATTCGGTTATAATAGTAGTTGCGTCCTTTGGTTTTGGCATTCTTAGCAAAGTTCTTAAATTATACGATTTTGTCTAGCTCGGCAATGTACAAGGCGTAAGCTGTATTTCGTCTATAGCTTATTTACACCAAGGCAACTACGAGTTGTATAACGTTTCTGGTCCAATACCTGATCGTGCCACCAGAGTAAGAAGCAGTGTCATACACATGAGCTAATGAGCCTGGCAGTGTCAATAGATGTAAGACTGATCCACGCGAGGAGATATACGCGACGCACCTCGTTACCTACCACTAAGCTAAGGCTTAGCAGCAACTTATAGCTTTCAGATTGAAGATATCCACGTTAATGTCGCATCAGACCTAGCACTACACTACAGCTAGACGAATGTGTCGTTTCATCAACATGCCATCTTCCTGGCCACCTTATTAGAGTTATTTAAATTAGGAGACGTGATACAAAGTTCCCCATAAAGCTATACAGCATGAACATGGAGATCACTCACTAAATTTAAGGGTGTACTGCATAGATTTCATATTTTACACTGCCTGCCTTTTCAAGATTACAGTCGCCAAAGTGTCATACCATAATGTCTCTAGAAGTCCCAGAAAATTACAGACCAGTAGTTTGCCCCTTTGGCTACACCCCTTTGTGTGTATTTATCCAGCGGAAAATGGAATAGCAACCGATTAACGTCGACTATGCAAAACACTACATAGTGCTGTTGTCGTAGTTTTTCTTTAAATAGGGAGATATTATCTGATAGGTTTAGACGATAGCGTAGCATTGGCAACCGCCCGCAAGATATTTGTGCCGCTAGACAAAATTACACTTGAGCAAGCGAAGCCGAGACGTTTGGTCAACAATTCTGAATTGTTAACCGAGCTTAACAACGCGACGTGGGAGTAAGTGGTGAGATTATTCTTCCGGGAGAGTTCGAAGTCAAGATTATTCCACGCCTCAGTTCAACGCCGCTATGCGGTTCCTTGATATTATCCTTGAAATGTCTTATTACAAGGACCTCGCTGATTTCACTGACTTTCCTCTTGGCGAGTAGCCCTGCCTGCCAAATAGGGTCTCGGATGATGATCCCGACCTATAGAAACCTGTAAGGCACAAGTTTGCCTAAAAATGATGAAGGTTGGCATGGAAGCTCCCCGAACTAGGAGTTTGGAGACCCGAAATCTCATCCGCTAAGACCATATGTAAGATGGCATGTTTCTCAATGAAAACTTTACCCTCTTCGTGACGCATCTCCGACTTATGGTTTCCATGTGGCCTAAGTTAGGGCGACTTAAGAATGGATACTTAAACCTGATGTGGTGATTTCTTACGCCTAAGCCCTGCCAAGCTTCTCGGCCACGGCCAGACTCTAGCAAACGAGGTGCATATTGGCTTGGCAGCTGACCTATATACGCCGTATTCTAGGGCATACGGCATTACCTGGGTCTTCTGTCGTTGTTTTTCTTCTCGTTGCCTGGTTCTCTACGAGTCTACAACTAGATAAAATCAAGCCTCGGTCCGCCACGGTTGAGAAGATGGCTGCACAGTCCTTCTAGCGAGCACCCATACTCGTCCGCAACCACTCGTCAGAGAAGAAGAAAAAATGGCGTCTCCAACCATTTTCTTCCCAACCCCTACCCTCCCGGCCGTCATCACCAACCCGCCAACAGCAGTGTTTACACCGGGTCCGGGATGCATTGACCCGGACGACCACTGGGTTGTGGTTACTAGCTGCGCTGCCTTTGCCCTCGGCGAAAACTACAGCTTGTACCCTTCCCCTGACTGGTTGACTTGCCAATTGACACAATTCGGACCACCCGAGAACGGACCGGCCTCATGTTTTGAACCCTACTCGGCCCAAACCGTCGTGAACGAAGTGACTAGTTACTATAGCGGCTGTCCCTCTGGGTACACTGGAGCTTCAACCCTGACACTCTCGCGCTCTGATGGACTCGAGACCAATTATGACATTTATTGCTGTCCAACGTAAGTAAATCTAATGGCTATCACTTACAGTTCGGCTGACATTTCTTCTTACAGTCAGTATAACTTCAATATCGACGACTTGTTCACGGGTGGCTATAGAGAGTTCACCACAGAGCGCGATGGAATCTCGTACGATGTCGGATACCCTCTACCGGGGTGCGCAACGTCGTACATAGATGCACTCTCGGGCAAGGAAATCGCTGTGCAGACAGATTTCAACACTTACGCCTGGGAAAAGCGGCAGGTAGAAAATGTACCATGGGATTACCTGTACGGTACAATGTATGCGGAAGTGGCATTCTTCAGTTATACTGTTTTCCATGGTACGCACACGTGCTACCAGGACTGCTATGGTTGGCACGACTACTATTTTTCGGGCAGCTCCGAGCCCCCATTCACCGTGATAGACGTGACGACAACTCCCGCTAACGAACCAACTACGACCCCACCTGCATCAAGCGAAGGCGATGTTGGAACTACTCCTCCTGTTGAGACTTCTATGGCTGAAGTCCCCTCGTCGTCTTCTTCTGTTGTCGAGACCGAAGAGCCTTCTACAACCTCTGAGGTTGCGCAGGAAACCTCCAGCCCAGCTGGGGACGACTCATCCCCTGTCACTTCATCAGATAAACCGGCGACCACGCCCACGCCCACGCTCACGCTCACGCCCACTCCTAGTGGAAGCAATGGAAATACAACAGCCTCTTATTCACCCCCAACTCCGTCATCATCAATCTCCACAGTGCCGACGGGGGCAGCCACAGCAATCACTCCAGCTGGCCTTATCCTACTGGGACTGCTTGTGCCGTTGATGGCACTAATATAGGGTTGTCTTACGATCAGGCATTCGGGGCTCTTATTTTATTGATAATGGTATTTACGAGAACGATGTCATGTTCAAAGTGACGAGGAACGAGGTGTTGTTAATTGACGAGATATAGAACGAGATAGATAAAGGTGCGTGTAGTAATATATAATTGCTTTAGCAGTATCTACCTCCATGCGTTTTATCGATGATCTCATGATTTCAATACAATGCATTCACACCACAACCCAACTCTGCCCACACCTTATCGCAACCTCATATAATAAGCAGCTGATGCAGCAGTCGCAATAGCTAATATCCAAGGCGTGGCACCCTTTAGAACAGAGAGGTAGTTGTTCCTCCAATTCGACTCCATCTGTACTTCATGTTCCTTCCGAGTATTGGTACGTGGGAATGGCACGTCAGGAACCGGACGCCCCAGAAACTCGCACAACGGCTCCCAGCCCGAGTCCATCTTATACTCGAGGCGTCTCTCAGGTGGGATCGCCTCTCGCAGCTCCTGGAAGTGCCGGTCGTATGAAGCGCGAGCGTGAGCTTCAATCTCACTGAGATTGTTGGCATCGAAGAATCCACAGTGAGTCTTCTTCATAGCCTGTATCGACCTAATGCCGAGGAGATACGTCGCGATGGCGCTGAGTATTGCCGTTCGGGTACTGAATACCGGGTCAAGACATGATGTCTTGAAGCTCGGCCACCACGAGTCAAAGTCTCTCTGGACTATGACCACTTTTGCCTCGGGATACACCTTAGCTAGGTCGACAGTGTATGGCGTGGCAAGATCAGTGACCGCATCGAATGACTTCCAGGCCGTGTCCCATTCTTCTCTGGTCACTGGGTGTCTTCCATATCCATTGCGCGGCCATTTCGCTTCAGCTGCGTGTTCCATGACCGTCCAGGGATTCCCCCGAATGTCATCGAGGCCGTGGTGTACCTTATAGCCGAGTATGCTATAAGCCTCCCCGAGGGATCGAGTGCCCATTCGATAAAAGCTGCCCGTGATGATCTTCAGGCCGCCCTCAGGGGTTGCATTGGGTTGGCTAGTCATGGTTGCGTTACTTGCAGGTGCGATGATGCCACCTGGAGTTAAGATGTTGCAATCTGGATTTGGGGTAAGGTGTTATGACAGGGAGGCGCGATTTTGTTAGCGAAGGATTTGACTGTGCTTGACTACACTAACCATATTAGGTCCACATGGGTACCGCCACTGAGTCCGGTGATCTAGTTCGGAATGAGTAATATCCTGTGTTGCGACTTATTATTCTGCTTGAAAACGACGGGAATAAGGGGCACAATGTGTGTCAGCTGACGATAGACGGCAACACCAGGTTAAGATGAACGACAGCCAGTCCGCTTCCGCCGCCCGTAGAGCAAACATCGGCCATCGAGTGTTGTCCCTTAGTTTTAGAAATCATTGTTGGTTTCCAGCGGACCTCAGCAACACACCTGAAGGATCGCTTCATAGGTCAGTGGCGTTCTGGGATGGGATGTTCAGGGAAGGGTGGGGGGAAAGGGAGTGTGCCCTGGCCAATCTCTTTGGTAGACGGGGCATAATTCGGGGCATGAAGAGCAATGCATCCCAGGCATTCGATTAGTCCGTTCTCTTCAATACCGCGCTTCTGGAGTCAAGTCACCAATAATAAAACAGAAGTCCGCAACAGGACCCATATTGTAATTAGCATAACACTGTTACACAAACACAAGTTGAGCCTTGCAACTTGTCGGCCGCCGCAAACAAGTAGGAGGGATATACTAGTATTATTGTTTTCTTGCGTCTGGTCCAGCTATTATGACTAAAATGGCTTACAAAGGGAGAGACGGCAAGCTGTATCCGTTTTACCATGAGGACCCCCTAACTGTTATTATCAAAACAAACAGGCGAGTTGTTATGGACAATGATCCTTGTAAATGTTGTTATTCTCTCGTCTTGTAAGTAGAACTCGTTATTATTTAAACCTACCTAGTCCCCTTCCTATTTTGGATAAACCTACATGCTACCCATCCAAGACCATTTTATTACCATCATCCTCTCTCTTCATAATCGAGAGACGCTTAGTTATTTGGTTATTGTTCATTAATCCAACTACCAACATATTGGCTTCATCCAAATCCCAACTCAACTCTTACACCATGACAAACGAGAAGATGCCACAATCGAAACACCAGGAAGCTGATCGGCTCGACGGTCCATCTACGCGAACCCAGAGCAAGGACGTCAAGAACGCTACCTGCTCGGGTCGGGGGCCTGCCGGGGAAACGAAGAGTGATGCGCAGAAGAACCCAAAAATCAAATTAGAGGAAGATGAGGATACCCTCGAGGACGAATTGAGAGGTCTCAAGGTCAACTGTGACGTTGATTATACTTATGTCGAAGGAATCAAGATAGAGGAGGATGAGGAAGCCCTTAAGAGAGAACTAAGAGCCCTCCCACCCTGGCCCAACCAAAATGAATGAAGTAATAGGGTGGAAATGCTTCAATCATCAACCGATTAAGTCAGTAACGGGCAAAGATTCAAGCACGCAAGGGCGTTAGGGGATAGGGGATAAGGATAAAGGAAAATTTTGTGAAGACTTTTGTCAAATAGCCAATTGCGTTCTATTCGGTCACTAGGTTTCCCTCAAATTAATTTCTCAAGAGCCTACCAAGTGTAGGTTAGACATATCTATTAGAGACTCGAGTCTGTAGCGGGCGCACGGCCATCTACTCACTTCAATAAATGGTCATCTCATAAAACTTATGATTTCCTGTATCATGATGATTAGTAATATGATAGCGAGTATTTCATCGTCACAATATTTCAAACCCACAAAACCTCTTAGTACGTAGTGAGGTAAATTGTAGATCGAAACACATATTCCTTCAGGGATAATAGAAACCACCATTTCCACAACATTCATCCTTCTAACACTAGTATTCATATGTAACAAGCTCAATAAAGCCCTTAAGCTACGAAATATGTACAGGGTCCTACCTACGATTTACTCCGGAATCCATTGCATGACAACGCCAAAAGTACTTGCGCCCGGAGGGGGGTCCGTGCTCGGATCATCGGGGTTCACGGGCAGACGGAATTCCATCGGGATCGCTTCCGTAGCATTCATCGGGGTGTGATCAACGAACCACGTGAAAATAGCAGTAGAGTCCACCCCGGGGATGTAGCCCGAGATATATGTTGGCGGCGGGACGACCTTAAGTCGTGTGCCACCTGTTAGCGGAGTGTTTCCTTGCGTCTCATGAAGGACGCCTCACTACCATGAGGGCGTGTCGAGAACGGATGTATATGAATTAGTTTGAGGGGCCACACTTACATAGGTCCATAGAGTCGTTAGGCCGGGAACGTCGTCCCCGACGCAGTTGAAGTAGTCGATGTAACCGCACAAGTAGTCCTTTTTCTTCGTCCTCACTTCTTCGCCATCTTCGACGTAGAAAACGGCGCAATTGTCGCCTTCGTCGGCCACGAGTTTACCGTCCTCATTGAGACACCCGACTGGGATACCGGTTACAGCGGTGACGTATTGTGCTCTCCAAGTTCCGTACTTCAGAATAAGTCAGCATATTACCTAGGTCCCAAGACAAGGCAGACAAAGCAGACAAGAACAGGAGTTCATTAGGTACGACGAAAACTCAAAAAGGCGAAGAGCAGACACTTCATGACTATTACTTACGCCTTCAACCAGGTAGATCTTTCCTGAACCGGACCAGTCCCAGTTGATTTCAATGTAATCATCCTGAGCCACTACACTCCCAGCGGCGGCGAGGAGCAGCGATACGAAATTTGCGCCGAATTTCATTATGAGAAAGATATGCCAGTCTGCAGTATCTTAAGAAGCAAAGAATAAGCTACAAGATCCCGATTCCTTGGTCTTTGAAAAGTCACTCTCATTTTGAAGGTATATTTATATGTTCGTCTCATTGCCGACTCTCCTGGGTCACATTACCTGAGTAATTGTCATACTTCCTCCTTCATCGCATGACATTAGTGAATTAGCAGGGCCGGTTTCAGTGCCATTGGCGGGACAGGGTTTGAGCTCATTGGTAGTGTATTTGCTATATATCATGCATTGCCTTCCTTCGACCTTGGCATATCACTCTTAAGTTAGCATGGTCGAGATAGTCTGCGGCGCAGATGATTCTTACAGCTACTTTAGTAATCAATATGCATAATACGCCGTACCTAGTATCTCTATTGATGACTTTACCATAAACCCATGCCCAAGCTTTGAAAGACTTGCCTTTTTCACATCCCAGATCACAAGAGGAAGACATTATTGATCTTGTTATACCTTAACAGGTAATGAATCATTATGGCGGATCTTACCGACTCTCCACGCTACCCATTTGCAATCTGAATTCAATCGCAGGTTCATTTCGATGCGAAATATTCTGGGCTATTAGAATTAACCAATGAACGAAATCTTATCTAATGATTTAGTATACGTTACCGAAGATGAGTAAGTTTGCGCACACTAATGTTACAAAACTAAACAATAGGTACGAAGCCTTGACTACGTATTAAACTTCTGATTATACAAAAATCTGACGTCGGGTCTAAAACATCAGCATATATGCTCACCAGTGGAGTAGCGGAATTAAAGGGTCATGATATGATGGTGTTCGCATTGGTTATGGAATAATCTAGATCCTATCAGCATCAATAGACATTTCATATACACGTCCTTCCTCATCTCTGTGCGCTCGACTGTCTTATTCACCTAGAATACATGTGCGTCACGCCTTAGCCAGAACGTAGTAGCATCTAGTAAGTACCCCAATTACATCAGTCGAAGCAGACACTTAACAATGCTTCATAACAACAGCCAGTCACTTCCTATCTAAGATCTGTTAGAGTTGGTGACAAAATAAAACCTGGTGAAACTGGGCCATTGCCTTTTAGCCTACTCAAGACAATATGCGGCTTGCCCTCATATAAAGAAAGTCTCCGCTGATAGACGCCGTGACTATATGATCACAGAAGCAGGTGTATAACAAGTGGCGAGTGTTGTTTCGGCTTAAGAAGATGGATTCATAAAATTCAATTCATGATCAACAGTGATACAGTGTGATGAGGTATACGCTTTCCAGGTAATACATAATATAAAGCAGTCAATTCCCAAGTCAATTACACCCTCAAGTTCGGGAATATATGCCTTTCCCCGCCAAATATAGACAGGCAGTAGATACCCATTAGACACAAACCATGGGTCTCTCAGTTACAACTACTTCCATCATGAAAGCGTGCCAAATGAGCACCATGAAGACATTCTCCCCCCTCGCAACACTCCTAGCCGTAGCATCGCCTCCCGTCAACGCGCATTGGACCTACAACCGCCTCATTGTCAACGGCGACTTCGTCGGGGAGCCATACCAATACATCCGCCAGCCCCAAAACGGCAACGTCTTCCTCTCAGACGTGAACTCAACAGACATGCGGTGCAACGCAGGCTGTTCATCAGGTCTTCCACATAACACACAGACAGCAACGGTGCGGGCCGGCGACATCCTAGGCCTCGGCATCGCGGATACCTTCGGACACCCAGGCATCCAACAAGTCTATCTATCGCGCGCGCCGGACTTACCTCCATCCCCATCCCCATCCCCATCCCCATCCCCATCCTCCTCATTCTCCTCCTCATCATCATCAGACCGGTCCCTGAATTCGTCCGTATCAGCAGCAGCGCTCTACGACGGCTCCGGCGGCTGGGCACGCATCTACTCGCTGACAACAACCCCAACACAGCCGAACGGCACGGGCACGCTCGGCAAGAACAGAACAGCTTCGTGGAGGCGCAGCCGGGCGCCGTCGACTGGGCGACGCACGGGCTGCATAATACGTTCCTGTTCAAACAAACTACCTGCCGAGACCCCAGCGGGCGAGTACCTCCTCCGCGCCGAGGGCATGGCGGTGCACGCGGCGCATAAGCGCGGCGGGGCGCAGTTCTACGTCTCGTGCGCGCAGATCCGTATTGTGGAGGATCCTTCACGACTACGACGCAATAGTGGTAGTAATAGTAGTAGTAATAGTGGTAGTAGCGACTCTGCGGTGCTTGGACCGCTGGTCAGTATCCCCGGTGTCCATTATCGCGGGGATGAGCCCGGGGTGTTGATCCCGCAATTCTGGTCCGCGCTGACGAGGTATACGACGCCTGGGTCTGCGCTGTGGCCGTCTGGGACGAGGGAGATGCATGTTGCGGAACATCTATAAAGCGATGGGATACTTCGTCGAAGCAAAATTCAATATTGCTCAGGAATTCTGGGGTTGTGAGACAACAAGATGGGCCGTCTATGAATATATAAATATGCCGAGGGCAACTTGGAGTTTACTTCCCGAGACGGTTTAAAGCACAGGTCCCGCTGAGCCTATAGACCATACTAGGTAAGTACCTATAAGGGGTCTAGCCGGTAATCTGGGCGGATACATAACACCGGATAGATGGACAGGCCGACGAATGACTCGCGAAGAGCTTCACCACCTCGGCAGATAACAAAGTTGCACTGGACATAAACAATTTCCAAATTAGCAAACTAGCTATATAGCTCAACGCGAGGAAAAGAAAACCATATGTCTAAAATTACTTCAACTAAGTAAATAGTCTTCCCGGGGATAACGTGGCCCCATACAAGGACGCCAACGTACCGCAAAACCCCCCGGTTCAGGTGTAAATAAACAGAACGTTCCTTCTCTCCAACCCTCCCGTGGCCGACGACGGAGAGGAGACGTCCCCACCCTGTGTCCATTACAGGGAAGAGGAGACATCTCTCCCAACCGGGGCCGGCCGCGAACTCGGTAACCTCGGGATCCACGACCGAGGGGGGAGAATATAATCGAACAACATATACATACAATACAATACAATTCGGGACGACATCGCTCGAATACACAATTCCCAACCCATTTTCTTTATCTCGCATTCTCTAGTAATTATTTTCCCATACAATTTCAAGTTCTTCGATAATAAATATCCTTACCATCTATCACTAATTGATAATAAATAAACACTGATAGAGAAGTTACCCCGTTCAAGATAAAGAAAGGATGCCCCTCACGACGCCCTCCGTGTTCCCGCCGGGTTCGGACACCTTCGTCAAGTTCGCGAGCCGGCGCAGCGTCGTGCACAGCACCAAGGGCATCGTGGCGTGCACGCAACCCCTAGCGGCCAAGTGCGGTATCGAGATTCTCGATGCGGGCGGGAATTGCGTCGTAAGTTATTGACTTTATCTACATAAATACCTACTATCTAAGTTATTCTTTATGTCGGGTACCAATACAAAGAACAAATTCGATAAATAGATGAACGATATTCTTGCTAACAGAAAATGTGATGCTCAGGATGCAGCGGTAGCTGTTGGTACGTCTATGAAATGAGATGCTTATGCTCTTATCTCGTCTGCATTTGTCCACGTTCATATCATGAATAATGGGATAAGAGGTGTTATAAACTAACATGTCTCCAAAATAGCCGCCGGCCTGAACATGACGGAACCCTGCTCAACAGGCATAGGCGGGGACATGTTCTGCCTCTTCTACGACGCCGCGACAAAGAAGATCTCGGCGCTCAACGGCTCAGGCCGGTCCGGCGCGAACTGCACGCTCGACACGATCCGCAAGGCCTTGGGCATTCCCGAAGGCCAACCCGGCAGCATCCCCATGGACAGCGTGCACGCCGTCTCGGTGCCGGGTGCCCCCGCCGGCTGGTGCGATGCCGTGGAGCGCTTCGGCAGCGGCAAGGTCTCGATGGAGCAGATCCTCGCGCCGGCCATCGAGCTCGGCGAGAAGGGGTTTCCTGTTTCTGAGGGTGTTGCTTTTTGGGTAAGTATTTCTGAAAGAGAATGCGTTGATTTACTCCCCTCCTCACCCCCCTCCCCGCCTCCCCCTTTTTACCCTCAGCATATTAGTATCATACGTAATTTCCTTCTCAAGAAGCGATACCTAGGGAGATAGACGGATGATAGACATTCACTCAGACCGTACATGTCCATGTACAGACTCAACACCATGCTAACACAACCAACCCAGTGGGATCGTTCCGAACCCCTCCTCCGCCGCGCCTCCCCAAACGGCAGCGAGATGCTCAAGCGCGACCCGTCCGCCCTCGGCGGCGTCCGCGCCCCCCGCGCAGGCGAAATAATGAAGAACCCAACCCTAGCCGCCACCTTCCGGGCGCTGGCAACAGAAGGCAAAGCAGGCTTCTACACCGGCCGGATCGCAGAATCCCTGATAAAAACCGTACGCGACCTCGGCGGACACCTGACCCTCGAGGACCTAGCGCACCACCTCGAAGTCGGCAGCGAGTCGGTCGACGCCATATCCCTTCAATTCCGCGGCCAGAACGTCGCGGCGCATCTGCGCAGTACTATCGCAGACCCAGGCTCGCAGACCACGAATCCCGACCTCGGCCTCGAGATCTGGGAACACCCGCCCAACGGCCAGGGCATCGTGGCGCTGATGGCGCTGGGCATCCTCGAGGAA
Organism: Xylaria sp. FL1042; assembly: GCA_022495085.1. Classification (NCBI taxonomy): domain Eukaryota; kingdom Fungi; phylum Ascomycota; class Sordariomycetes; order Xylariales; family Xylariaceae; genus Xylaria; species Xylaria sp. FL1042. Next base: position 31,224 of record MU380202.1, read on the forward strand.
CTCGAAAGGGACGGCGCCATCCCCACATTCACCGCAGACGACTTCAATTCCGCACCCTACCTCCACGCCATCATCGAATCCCTGCGCATCGCCTTCGCAGACGCAAGCTGGTACGTCACGGACCCGAACACCGAAACCGTACCAACAACCCCCCTCCTCTCGCGCCCCTACCTCTCCTCCCGCGCACGCACTCTCTTCTCCCCACACCACGCAAGCCCCATCCCCTCCCACGGCATCCCGTCCCCGGCCCACCAATCCAGCGACACAGTCTACTTCGCAGTCTCCGACAGCCAGGGCAACGCAGTCTCCTTCATCAACAGCAACTACGGGGGTTTCGGGACCTGCATAATCCCCACCGACTGCGGCTTCACGCTGCAGAACCGCGCGGCGAATTTCTCCCTCGACCCGACCGCCTCCCACCCCAACACCCTCGCCCCGCGCAAGCGGCCCTACCACACCATCATCCCGGCCGCGGTCACGAATCTGCACGACGGCACCCTGCATTCCGTCTTCGGCGTCATGGGCGGCTTCATGCAGCCGCAGGGCCACGTCCAGGTGCTCCTGGGCCAGGTCGTGGGCGGGTTGAGTCCGCAGCAGGCCCTCGATGCGCCGCGGGTCTGTATCGGGGCGGGCATGCCCGAGGACGGCAAGGTCATCGACGCGAAAGTGTTCGTCGAGGAGGGCATGCCGGAGGAGACGATCGCCGGACTGCGGGCGTTGGGACATGATGTCGAAGTCGTGAGAGGAATGGCGAGGGCCAAGTTTGGTAGGGGTCAGATTATCCGTTGGACGACCGACCCCGTCGAGAGGGACGTGGGCGTTTGGTCTGCTGGTAGTGATATGCGTGGTGATGGCGCAGCATATCCGCAGTGAACGTTTAGTGTACATAGCATAAGAAGATGGGCTTGCGAGGATAATATCATCTTGGATAGCGCCATAGTCTCGTAAGTCCACAACAATATGATGATATATAATTGAATCAAGTAGAAAATTGATCATGGGCTAAATATTCATGGCAATAGGCCGCGACTAGTCTTTAAAGGAACAGGAACCAATACCTGATGCTAATTTTTTTTTTTTTTTTTTTTTTTTTTTT